>JAUZSV010203457.1:0-12727 GCA_034780495.1 Parotocinclus cesarpintoi
TGCCACAGAACACTAAGGTCCCGGGTCCAATCCCACGGTGGAGTGGCCTGGGTCCTTTCTGTGGGGAGTCTGCATGTCCTCCCCGTGTCTGCATGTCCTCCCCGTGGGTTTACTCCGGGTACTCCGTGTTTCTTTTACAGTCTAAAGACATGCATGTTAGGTTGATTGGTGTCTCTAAAGTGGCCTTTGGAGTTTAACTGTGTGTGGCACCGGCTGACCCGCAACCCCATGTGGATTAAACAGAAGCTAATGAATGAACAATTGATCAGTATTTTTTTGTTTTGTTTTGTTTTATTTTGTTTATGTTACTTTATTTTATTGAGGATTAGAATGTATACCTATAGCTAAACATCAGATGTAGTGATTAAGGGTGTAATGTAAACATAAGGATGCTTTGTATAGGTGTTTACTTGCTCAAGTTAGATTCTTAGAATTAAAAACAGCATCTACTGTACATATTGGCTGGAATCCATACTTTGATGTCCAATATTTCATGATATCATTGTAGAATTTCATGCCGAATAAGCCCCGGGACATCCCCGAGCTCTAACCTTCAGTGAATGCAGTGCCTCTGATGTCCTAACTGCAAAATAATCTTCGTATTGACTACACCCTGTTTTCATTGTAACAAAGGCATTTTTTGTGGCCAAGGCTTTTAATGGAAGCCAAAGCTAATTGGAACGCCTGATAGCTGTTCATTAAATGATAATAGACACACTATTCACACCAAGGAGGCATTTAATTTGGCTGAGGGGCGGATGAACCAGCTCACCTCTGCACATGAACAGATGTAGGTCTAGGCAGCAATAAAAAATGGAATAGACATAGATGATGATCTCCTTGATAGGATCAGTGAACAGAACAGGTCTGTGCACATTACTGATAGGACTAATTAGCTCTGCCCTAAAGCACACCATCCTCCAGATAGAGCTGCTTTGTTCTCTTTTTATCAATCCAATCAATGAGATGTTAAATGCACCTCTCTTCACACTGACACAAGGGAAATCGGTAACACCTCCACCATTCTGGAGCCTATGACTATTAAGAGTTTTAAAAAGTACTTTAGAATGGAACGGTCTGAAACGCTAAGCAACATGAATTTTGCATTTGGATCTATTACGAAGATTTTACTCAGGGTTTCGCTGGACTCAGGAATTTTAAAGGGTGTTTCTTCAGACTGTTCATTATGTGGCCGCACTGTTTCTGATCCTCCTACAAGAAATCAATGTTTTCTGAACTGCAGGGGTGGTAATGCATACTCTTACAGGAGAAACCTTTTACAGAACCTCTCTCCTCCTGTATAAACCCATATATAGTATAGCTTCAGCTGAAAGCATTCTTTTTATTTATTTGATTTGTAATTGGATTTAGTGGTGCTGGAAAAGATTGCTTCATCATGAGCTAAATTAGCGAATGGCTCTCATGCTAGCACTAATCACCATTATGAGCGTTTGCCTTATCTTCATCGCTTTGTCATGCTAAGTGAGTGTGTGCCATGGTCTGTCAGTTTGATCACCACTTAAAGCAAATCACTGCCGGGCTTTGCTCTGTGAGGACACAATGCAGAAGAACCCTCATATCCATGCTTCTGTGGACTATTTCTCATTTCATGGTTGTCAGTGGAAGCCCAGAGATGAACGAAGACCAGAAGATTAATGACGTCAACACGTTGTTGGGATTCTCCACTTGGGATGCACCACTTCCAGGTTCTCTTCTCAGCCAAGCAGAAATTCATTCATCGCTTTCCGTTTCGTTGCTGTTCAAGAACATCGGGATAAAAGCAGATTCTTTGGGTAGAGCTACATTCTGGAATGGTGTAAAAGAAGTGTGGGAGAACTTGGAGTTATCATATTAGACTCAGGTAGTTAACAAGGATCAAATCTGTTCTTATGATCGCTACTCTTATTCATGTCCTTCTAGTGGATTCAATTCAATTCAATTCAATTGTATTTTATTTCTATAGCGCTTTTTACAATAATGCATTGTCTCAAAGCAGCTTTACAATATTATATTATTTTTAAAGGTCAATCCCAAGTTGAGCAAGCCTAGAGCGACAGTGGAAAGGAAAAACTTCCTGAAAGTGGTAGGAAGAAACCTCGGGAGGACTAAGACTCAACAGGGGACTCAATGGGTGGCCTAGATGTTAATTAAATAAATGCTTAAAAGTGTATAAAATGATACCAAAATTAGGTAAATAATTTAAATCAATAACAAATTAATGATAAAATTTAAATTAGTAATAAAAGAAATAAACTAAATTATAAAACAACTAGATTATAAATCTTTAAATTAGTAATAAAATAAATAAACTAAATTATAAAACAACTAGATTATAAAATGAGTCCTTAGTGGGAGGTCCTTGTTTATGATTGGACCAAAAAAAATTCTAACCTCTAGTTGTCACTCCATAATTCTCTTTTCCACGCATCTTTATTCCAACCTCCCTGAGTTTTAGCATATGTGGCTTATGCCATTTCACCTATTTTGCTTTTCAAAAAAGTGGTTTCTTAAATGCTAGCCTTCCAAAAAGACAATTTCTGATCAAGCTTCTTCAGGCTGTAGAAGGGTCTACTGAAGCTGTCAGGTACCACTACCACAATAAGTAAGTTTTTGTTAATACTACATACAAATATTTACATAGAAGTATTAAATACATGTATTTTCTGATTGTATTCAAGAAAATACCACTAAATAATTCTATATGGTTATTGTAACATTTTGAACATAATTGCATGTCTAATCGAATGGCGGCCAAAGATTTTTGCACAGCACTGTAGGCTATATTATTACCAGGAATAAA
Source organism: Parotocinclus cesarpintoi (assembly GCA_034780495.1). Lineage (NCBI taxonomy): Eukaryota > Metazoa > Chordata > Actinopteri > Siluriformes > Loricariidae > Parotocinclus > Parotocinclus cesarpintoi. The sequence goes on from JAUZSV010203457.1 coordinate 2,801, forward strand.
TAAACCCATAAGGATACCATTTTTAAAATGTTTATTCCTTCTGATTATATTTTGCTGGTATCCATATGGACAATTGGTTATTTACTGAAGCTCCAACATTTGTGAGGTTTAGGTACAGGTATAAAATTAATTACCCACAATAATATGTATCTAGAAAGACAAGACAAACTTACTTTTCCATGGTGTGGACACGTTGGCTGATCCCCACACGTAAATCAGCTTTGTTACAACAAAAGCTTTGTTTCATTCACACCTGGTCTGGCATCTTAAACTCGGCCTGTAAAATGAACATCTGACCTATGAGACTTGGAGACCTCATGACTAAGTGAAAATCAAAGTGAACCAAGATCTGTGTAACACCAGGAGAACATGACTCTATTGAAGATGCCTCACAACAAGCAGAGACGGCAAAGGGATGCCTCACCACACAGCCTTTGAACAAACAGTAAACTGACTTAAACCTCACCTTGCTAGAGTTAGAGGCTATGAACCAGTTTGGCTCAATGTGGCTCAGTGATATATCACTCTTTAGTAATGCTGAGCTGGTTTGTAATCTGCCTTTGGAGAGGTGGGGTTTAAGTTTTGTTTAGTGTTTTTGAGAAATCTGTTCCACTAAATGAAAGCTCCAGATTTTGTTCAAGGCCAAGGTGCCCTCAAGTGATGGGTCTGGGTATGTAGTGAGCCAGACAAAGGATGCCCAGTTGGCATGACAAAAAACTTTTTTGGTGTGTTTTTGTTTGTCAAGAAAATGACTTCATTTATACGACTTAAAAATGTTGTCTTAACAACGAGCCCAGTGCATAGACTGGAGTTGCCACACATTTAAAAAAAAAGTTATGCTATACATTCCTATTATGTTTTCTAGTATCACCATGATACACAAAATTCTGATAGCCCAATTTATTCTATGGAAGTCTGCAGCGTCACCCAGTGGCCAGAATAACTGGCTACATTTACAAGCGACGGAGAACACTGTACTAATGCATTTGCAGTTTGCATTTCGTGATTTACCAGACAACTCTATCCACAGGGACAACTCAAACAGTTTTACACTCCAGCAATTGTGAAATAAGGGCCTTGCTCATGGCAGGACCTTCTGATCAATAATGCAGTACCACCACCATAGTCACTTCACCATTAATGTTTCCGTGATAGCCAAAAGTTTGTCTCATTGTCTATAGAGGAACGATAATTTAGAGTGCTTTTGGAAAGATTTGTACATTTCTATCACCATATTTCTTTATTTTTCCATTATGTTTCATCTTCTAAGGTTCACCGACCTTTGTTCTGATTAAATAATGCTTTGCATAAACAGTTTTTATATTAGTAACTAGAGTTTGTACCTTGATAATACCCTGTTGGACCCATTTTGTCTTCAGAATTGTCTTAATTTGCTGTACATTAATAATGGCATCCAATCAACAAGGTGCTGAAAACATTCCTCTGAGATTTTAGTCTATTTTGGTAGCATTATGCAGTTGATGCAGATTTGTTGGCTGTACAACAATCATGACTATTTAAGTACAGTGTCACATTTCAGAAAAAATATGAGATGATGGCCTTGACCATGACCACATGCCTAAATGCATTGGGTTGCCTTCATGTAATGGACTGATTCGATATTTGTGCTAACAAGCAGTTAAACAAGTGTGCTTGAAATTTTGGATATTTCTGCTTAATCATGTCTTGAAGGATCCTCAAATTTTCACACCTAAAGAGATCCTAATCAAAGACATTACAAAATAGTTGGTAATTTAATTTTTTTATAAAAAATATCCAACATCACATACATGTGAGTGTCAAATGTATGAGACTTTTTATGTGCAGTATGTGGTGTAATCTATTTCTGTAATAACACTGGTCACACTGGCTTTGAGGAACTTCATACAGAAGAATTCCTTCAAGTCTGGGGAGATGGTGGGGTTCTTTACAAGAACTGCAACAATGTTCTAAGACTGTATTGCAATAAGTTTCTTTCTCTAGATATAAACCTTATCTCATGTACAGGAATCCGTAACTATTACAATATTATAATTTATTGTTATATCAGGAATAGTTAGTAAGATAAAAGAGGGGGTGGAGACAATTATACAATTATATATTAGTACTAATGAATGACTAAAGGTCATAATAGTCACCTTTTTTCTTTTTTAATCTGAATAATAATAATAATTGCATTTGATGCAGTTTATGCATGTTCGTAAACTTTGGAATTAATCTTCATTCAAATTATAATGAACAAAGACTATGTAATCTAATAACACTTTATTGTTTCATTAAGCACTACCATATATTAATCATTAACATCCCAAACCTGAAAGGAAACGACAAGCTATTTGTAAACTTAAAGAACCTCTTTTCACATAAATAACATTTCCTGTTTCTAAGGGGCAATTCTTGGTGAGGGAAATTGAGCCACTGTGCCTGTACTTCTGTAATACTAATGATACTTGCTTCTTTAAGGTCTTGACCAAAATATTGGGACAGCAAAAGATGGGGGTCACAGGTAGTAACCAGTGAATTGGGATACAATTTGAGAACCTCTGTTGATGAGTCATTCTGATGCACACACTATGCGGATTTTCCTGCCATGGAATTTAGCCTTAAGGTGAATGTTGGCAGTAATCGTTTTGGCAACGATCTCAAAAGGAATCTAGGAATCTAGTTAGTCTTACACTTACAGTGTGTGCAAGATCATGCATGGGACTGTGGTAGCATAGTGGTTGAGGTACTGGAGTGTGAACCTGATGGTCCAGGATTCAAATCCCCACCTCCACCTAGCTGTCACAGTTGGGTCCTTAAGCAAGGCCCATTGTTGGAATTGTAAGGTTGTATGAGTTGTAAGTTGCTCTGGATAAGGGTGTCAGCTCAATGCTGTAAATTTAAGATCAGTCTTTGTAAAATCATATTCTGTGACTATTTCCATGTTCTTCTAGTATATGGTTAGAATACAATCCCACTACATATTGTCAGTGAAGGTAGCTGTGATCAGGCGTTATTTGGGACGCTTAAGACATTTTAAATAACGTAGCGGCGCCGCCTCTTGCGGAGGCCACGCCCTCTCTTCCTTCCTCCAGCTCCGTCTCCCTAATTGAGAAAATTCCTGTAGGAAGAGCAGCTGGATGGAAGGCGAGAGCTGGAAGCTAAACACAAAAGCTGGACTAAATCACAGAGGCCATATTCTGAAAATATAGTTGTGCTTTGAAAATATTCCCAGGTACGTACGCGTCAAGAACGGACACTTGCATGGAAGCATAGCACGTTATTCCTGAGCTTTCTAAGCGGCTGTTTCGACTGACATTCAACCCGACAGAAATGTGCGAAATTTATGTGCGGCTTTATTCGCGAGAATGCTAACCTGCTAAACTGCAGCGGTGCTTGGAAACTATTTGCATTGGTAAAACGTTACGGTCTGCACATAATGCGATGGCAAACAGTGTTTGGTGTGTGGGAAGGTTAAGAAACGGAGGTTTTGTCGTGAATTCAAGCGCATGAATTGGTGTGGATGGAGGATAAAAAGGGAGCGTTTCAAACTCGAGCTTTTGTAAGGTTTAGAAGCTATCTAATGATTTACAGTGTCTCTGAGCTTTGTCAGATGATACAATATTAATCGTGCGATATTTGAGATGTTACACTTTGCACAACTTTGGCTCATTATCCCAGTTCGTGAACTGTAGCTTCTCCAGTTCACTTCCTTTGCTCACCATGTTGAATTCACTGTGTGTGGCATAGGAAGCCTTTTTTGTGACAACTGCTGGGAATGGGGCTTTCCATAAAGTCACCCCCGAATGACTGGTACAATCTGTGTTACACTTTGTTGTGTTCATTTGTGTTTGCTAATCTTTTCCCAAATTTCCCTTCCATTGTGTAGGGCTAACACATTATTGGTGATTCCCCTCGATCTGTTTTTAATTATCCCTTTGCGTCTGTTGTCCCCCAGGCTGGATTTTCTGCTGTAAATAATTAACTGTTATACCTGGTCTCTTTCACCTAGATTACAGTGTTAATAACAGGTACAGGAGGTTTTATTATGGTCACTCGAGCATAATCATATTTGTAATCATAAGTGGTGTGATACAGTGCCACCACTGGGAATTTGGGAGTTTCATACATGAGCACAACAGTCACACAACTACATTTTGTTAACTACTGTTTACCATTTTACATCTATAATTCCAACCCTTACTCTAAACTTAGAGGGTTAAATGAACCTGTTTGCCACACAACCCTTTTTGCTCTGTTGTACTTTGCCATACATTCCTAATTTTGCAGTGTATTAAACAAGTTCAACCCAAAATCAGAAGCGAAATGAGACAGTATGGAAATACAACAAACACAGCGTCATTTACTATAACTTGTATAAACTATGTATTTTATTCCAGAAAGTATGAATACAAAATATTTCCTGTTTTTTTTCTCTTGGCTTTATGTCATTTGTTAATAGACGTCACTTTCTGTTTGTCTGAAAAGTTAAGACTAGTAATGAGATTTAAAAAACTGATTTCAAACAGGTGAAGTCAACAGGTGACTGTAATTATGATCTGATACAAAAGAGGCATCCACTAAAGTTCTTGAGGAGAAAAGGTGGGCAGAGGATGTCCAGATTGTCAAATATGTGAGAAAATGATTGAAATTCAATGGATTAAAGGTGATGGTTCTCAAAGAAGGGTTGGAGGGGATGTACCAAAGTGCATAATATCAAGAAACAATTCAAAGAAAGGGGCATAAACTTAAGCTGATCTTAAGCTTTGATCCTTCACGTGGCATTGCCTCAAGTAGAGCCATTCATCAATAGCTGATATAACCACATGGACGCTGGATTACTTTCTATTGTAATGCTTGACAAGGGTTTACCGGAGTTACATTCACTAGTACCACTTTTTGCTGTGCATAAACAGAAACCTCATGTTATCCATGTTATGAAGCAGCATTGACTTCTCTCGACAGCATCTAGGGTCACGCAATGGAAATGTGTATTGTGGCCAGACCAATAAATGCACTGTGCTTGTGGAGTTTGATTGTAGTTGTAATTCCTATCTTGTAAAGTTACCAAAGTGGCTATAGCAACTGGCTTTAAATTGTGTTTTAAAGCTAGAATAATGTTATAGAATGTTATAGCTCATTTTATCCACAGATTGGTGTTTTAAGAGTATATTTGTTACTGTAACAAATATGCTAGAAATCTAATGGGGATATAAACTGTTTCTTATCACAGTTTACTTGTGCTGATGTGAGTGTTTGTACATCAGAATAATTCTATTCAATGGCAAAGTAACAATTATTTAGTCCATAGGTTTTTGTTGCTCTGTGGTTAAATATTTACATCATTTAAATCCTGCAGGAGTGTGCATGAATTTATGAGCAGTTAGAAGAACACTGGGTGCAGTTGTGTGATTAGCTACAGTCTTAGTAAAGTTGACATGATCAGAGAAAGGATAAAAAAAAATGTTGGCCAATACATTTTTAGATGCAAACCACCTGACCTGACATTACTTATTAAGGACCAGCTTGCATACATCTTTCTTTACCTTATTCACACCCAGAGCTCCAGAGATCCCCAGGTCAGTTCACAGTTTCACAGTCTGTGTGAAGTATGCATGTTCTTCCTGTTTCATGTCACCAGGCTATGTCTAACAAAATTACACTCTAACTTAGTCACTTATCCAATTGATCCTGTACATATTTGTGGAGAAGCCGGGACCTAGCTGGCACCACAGGGTGCAGGGCAGAAGCAACCCCAGACAGGGGGCCAAACCATCACGGGGCTTATACACACAGTCACACACATTGGCTGAATCTGAGACCCCAGTTAACTTAACAGGCATGTCTTTGGACTGTGGGAGGAAACTGGAGCACCTGTAGAACTCTCACGGGAACACGGAGAACAAGGGGCGGCCTGGGTCCTTTCTGTGTGGAGTCTGCATGTCCTCCCTGTGTCTGCGTGGGTTTACTTCGGGTACTCCAGTTTCCTCCAACAGTCCTAAGACATGCGTGTTCGGTCAATTGATTACTCCAAATTGGCATTAACTTGTGTATATATGTGTATGTGACTGGTGTTGAGATGAAGTTGTGTATGAATATAACCTTGTGTGTGTCGCTTAAATGGCTGCTGATGCCGATAGTGACGTTAAAGAAGCCAAATAAATAAATAAAAATAAGATACTTGCGTATTTTCTGAGATATTGTTTATAACAATTATTAGATGATAATAACGTTTGCTGTGTGTGTTTTTTGTTTTGGTACCTGTAAGAGCCATGTCTATTAATTACATTGAATGACGTGAAATGCTATGCTGGTGGTATCTGTATTTTGTCTCCTGGAGCAGTTTGTTCACTCATTATTTTTTACTTTTACTAGCTTGAAGTGTTTCTCTAGCACACTGCATGCTCTCAGTGTGAATCTGTCCCACCTAGCTACGTGACGCAGTGAATATCTGAACTCTTGAGGTTTGTTTTGGAATGTTCTTTGCAGCAATTGATGTCCTGTCAGTTTAAATAGGAATTAAGATATTATTGTATACAATGCGTATCACATACTTCTATTGTGTTGTTATTAATGACATGTCTAAAATGGTACATATTGTTGTTGCTTTACTGCCCAGGCTTTATCCATGTTTCTCTGGGTACGCAGGTTTCCTCAAACACTCTAAAGATATGAGTTAGAAGACATGAGATGGATTGACACCCTGTTGGAAAATTGATATCACCTTGCCTTGTGCCCTGTGCTGCTGGTTATGCCATGACTTCTCCTAATCACAAATTGGATTTAGTTCGGAAATGAATAAAATAATTAATGAAGGCTCTTCACAAGTATAGGTACTGATTCTCAGATATAACAGGAGTACAACTTGGAGAAAGAAAAATGTCACTTTGTTTGCATTATAACTGTGTAGTTGCTGTTCTGTGAGTGAAGAGTATTGTTCACTTGAGGTCAGCACTCCCCTTACTATTCTTTTACATCGTCTTCAACAGATGGTGGATTTATGTGCTGTCCGCTAGAACGATCTTCAGCATATAAACGCCATAAAGGAAAAAATATAAATGACCTCTCTTGCCTTTGTGTTATGCTGAAAATGGGCTATACCATCCTAGTGCTAGGTTTCCATGGTGATGTTGCATCTCTGACTGCTCAAATCCTTTTTCTGCTTGCTACATGGAGGCATAATGTATGTGACAAATGTTTTGATCCCTTTGTCCATTTACCGCCTTTATTCGAATGCTTGTTTTAAGCAGTTAGTTTATCCATTTGTTAATTCATTTTATTTAACTTCTGCATTATAGACATTGTGTATTGAATATAAATTAAAATCTGTTTAAGTGTGCTGAATAAGGACATGGTTTGCCCATTGTTATAATGCGGTCTAGATCATAAAGCAAGAAACCAGCACCTTTGAGTTTATTTTGGAAACATTATTGCTGTTCTCTAATCAAAGTTGATCTTAACAACATATGCAAATGAGTTTTTTCCAAACAATCCATCCATCTTAGTGTTACTCTTCCTAATGGTGCATTCAACCTCAACTCAGAATTGAAACTGCTGGAATAATAATTTGTTAGAAAGAAATTGTTCCATTCCAGACTGCACACTTTTACCAAAATGCACTTTTTTTTGACAGTTAATAAACTGAACTGTTTATTAAAGCAGTGATTATAAACAAGATCAATCAGTTATAAATTATCTACCGGACTATGTGATTAAATAACATCTTTTTTCATATAATCTTTATACCAGTGCTGTAAAATAGTTGTATGATTCTGGATTCTATTGCTAGTTCACAAATTACCATAACTGTTGTCAACATACACTTGTGTCTCCTGAGTGTAGTAGTGTTTTAATTTCTATTTGAAATGCAGTCGATTTCGGGTAATCGGACTGCATCGGTACGCGATCACGTTGGTCCTAATAACCGGCTGGTCCGATTAAACGAAAATATGTATGAACAGTATGTAACATATTAAATGTTTATTAAACCTTTATTGTGCGATTTACACGTATAGCGAACGTACAAACTTTGTTAATTGAAAAATAAAACCAAGTTTTTCTAAATGATCTACAACACAATGTATAGGTACTCCGCATGAGAAGCATAATACTGTAAAAAACAAGTTCTTACTAAATTCCAGTCAACGTTTGAAGATCCAGTGTGATCTGACGCGTTCTCTTGACGGACTGCACTTGAACAAAATCAAGAAAGTGGTGGGCGTGTTCACCTCCCGCTGGTTTTGCTCTTGTCAACATGCATAACTTTGGATCTTCAGGAACTTTTTTCCTGACCTTTGATAAAAGCATAAATTTTCCCGGAGATCCCAATAATCCTCCCATGAATCGCTAATCCGCTTTGCATCCGCTAGGTGGGGACTTGTGGCTTCTTTTTTCACGTTTTTTGGTCCGATTAAGCGGAACTTTGATCCAAATAAGCGAATAACATTACATGTATATAAGCGGCTGGTCCCATTAACCGGTGGTCCTGTTAACCGGATTCGATTGTATTAAAATTAAGTGCAACAAACCTCTCAAATGCAGCAAGCGAGCAGATATTGTGTGTTTGATTAGTCATTACAGTTATCTATTACAGCTTTGCTAAAGTGCAGTATATAATATGATGTACACATAAGTGGTAAAAGTATGTTTTACTAGCTAAGTTCTAGGATTATCCGTTAATTTGAAGGTGAGTGACTGGACAGACTGTTGTATTTAAAGAACAGGGATCTGTCATAGCTTCATGACGTACTGTATGTTTGAGGATGTTTATTCTGGCATGGACAGGACAGATTTCTGAAGTCAGAGAGGTACTATGGCTGGAAAAGGTTACAAAACCATCTCTAATTAGATTAGACTCCACCAATCCAGAATCAGTCAGAATCAAAATCAGTACAAATGAAGGAAATTCAAAACCCTTTCTAGGAGTGGTCAAACCAAAAAGATTACTTAAAAACAAACAAGGATTTTACAACCAATTGAATGAAATGTTTGACATTAACTATGACATTTCTAAACTTTTAAATACATTGGGGCTTATATAATGCTAGTTATTATAATTGACTGTGACACGATCAGTGAGTGCATTTTATCATGTGCTTTGTTTAAGCCAGTGGCAAGAGACTGTCTTTGATGTTTGCTTTTCTCACTCGCTCACTACTTTTCACAGATAGAAAAAAAAAAACACAACTCCTATATGCGTCACACAACTTGCTCATCCAGACTAATCTTCTAGGAGAGTGTGTTGGACAGTCTTATTTTTTCAGGCCTTATTTCCTATTAGGCATTTATTTAGTTGTTTTTACAATGGTATAATCATCATCATAGATTTATCAACTTGTTGACGATTGAACCCAAAATTTTAAACTTGTATTTGTCACGCCATAATCCTGTTTCTACTGATCTTCATGTTAGTCAGTGTGAGATTTAGCATATCTTTTCAATCTGTTCTCTTTTTTAGCCTTTTTGCCCCTTTTCCATTCCAAATTAATGTTTTCTTGGTTTCTACCCTTCCAAACAGACCATTCCTGATAAGCTTCTTCAAACTGTAGAAGGATCGACTTGGCAGCCTTATGAAGTGTTTAAGTGTAAGGAGAAGGCAAACTAAATATTTGCCACAATAGCCCATAGAAGCTGTTTTTTTCCAATTTATTTTTAATATTGCATACAAATGTCCTGTATTTTCTGATTGTATTCTAATAAAGACACTGAAAAATAAATGGTTATGGCTGTGCGAAATGACAAATTTCATATCACAATATATTTCATTTCATATCCCGATAACAATATACGGTATGTGACAATATGGCACATTTACTATTAATTTAATGTTTAAACTAAAATTACGAGTTTTTATTCTAGTTCGTTTTTCTTTAGATTATTAATTGAATTAGTCAAATGTCACATTCACTGGGCAGATGCTGTTTTAAATATCTAGCTATATATATA
>JAUZSV010203566.1:0-12726 GCA_034780495.1 Parotocinclus cesarpintoi
GTACCATCCGGTTATTAGTACCAAAACGATCGCATCCCGGTGTGGCCTGATTAACCGGAATCGACTGTATAATCTTGTGTCTGTCGTGAATACAGCCACTGAAGTTGATGTGGCATTTAAATATAAATAATAAACAAACAAACCACATTGTCACCGTTACGGATGTGTTGAGAATGGTCCAACACCACCCAAATAACATCTCATCATGGGATGTAATAATGCATCGTGACATAATGCATCACAATGATTGAGATGTCAAAATGGATTATGATGTCTTATTACTCCATGGCATAATTTGAACACCAGAAGATGAAATCATACATCATGTTTACAGAAGCATACCATTTAATTGCAGGGGACTAAAGTATTTGTTTTAAATAGTATACAAGAAAAGTGCACATTGTTTTGATTTACTCTTCTTTAAATATAAAAAGAAATATTGTTATTATGTTATTTGTTAAGACACGGGGCAGCAGTTTGCACTGCCACCTCACTTCGCCGAGATCCCCGGTTCGATCCCGACCCTGGGCTCTGTCTGTATGGAGTCTGCAGGTCCTTCATGTATTTTGTTGTTTAAAAGCTTATACATAATGTGCATTGTTTTGCATTGTTCACTCTTCAGAAATAAAGAACAGCACTGCCTTTTATTAAATGTTCAAATCAATAACAGTGAGAAAAATCAAATCGAATTGTGAGCAAAGTGCATCATTACCTACTGGTCATTGGAGGCCCTATGGTGGTCCATGTCCACTGAAGGATAGAGTGGGGTCCTGTCAATTTGTGCATAGTCTCAGCTGGGTTTAAGTCAGTACCTGTTCACATAACGGGCATCAGAACCTTACCAGGAGCCTCATAAAATATTCATTTACTTTAAGTACTAGGTGGATGTTCCTAAAAAAGTGTATGCAGAGTTCAAGTCCATGTTCACATTTAATTCCTTGTTGTACAGATCGACTTGCGTGACGATGCAAAGACACTGGCCCACTTGCTCCAAATGAAGGAGAAACCACTGACATATGAGCAAGGCCTCAAGTTAGCCAGAGAGGTCAGTAAATCTCATCTCTTCCAAACAAACTTTTCCTAAGATAAGGCTAGACTTTTTTAAATTGCTTGTTCCTCGGATGTCCCTACTTAAGAATCTTCTAAGGAGGGAGGAAAAAAATAAATCTTTATTTTTCAGCACTTTTTAATTTCTCGAGGACTATGTGAAAGCAATACAAGGAAGGAGGAAGAAATAAAAATAATTTTGAATTATAAAATATTTTTTATTTAACCTTCAATTAAATTACAGTGAATCTGGAAAAAAATTAAATGAACTGAAGAAAACCGTTGGCTCTCCACCAAAGGGCGGAAAAAGCTAAAAAAATATATATCTATATGTTTTGTTTTTTACTTCAACCCTTGGTGCTGCGTCGGATCCGAGAAATGCAAAAACCCCCCTCCACTTTTTTTTGTATTTTTCAAATATGATCGTTGGCGAAACAAGCAATAAAAAAAAGTCTGGCCTAATTGGAGCAATGTATACAAACAGTTTGTTTCATGCTTGCCTTTATGCAGATTGGTGCACAGTGTTACCTCGAGTGTTCAGCGCTGACTCAGAAAGGGCTTAAGACGGTGTTCGATGAGGCCATCCTGACAATCTTCAGTCCAAAGAAACAGAAGAGGGGCTGTGCAACATGCAGGGAATGCTGCACTATTGTGTGACCTGGAATAGACATCATGTGGTAAATCCCACTGTAAACGCCAGGCCATCTTATGACAAAGAATGAAACACAGCCAAATCCTTCAGTGCCTATACAGGGGAATGGGACACAAGAAAACGCCTTTAGCACTTCCAGTTTGATGTGCATTCTGCCTCACTACCATATGTGAACATGTCACATCTGACTTTTTTTTATTAAGCTTCCCATCAGGTCCTCTTGACTGTTTTATACCCTCTAGGCATAAAGCGTTTACAAATCCTGCGCTCTGGGTTCACACAAACAATGGGACATCAATAACACTTTCTTTAATAAGTTGAAGTGGATCTGATGTAAATCAATGTCAGATTCTCTTCAGCTTACAATTCTGAAATGTGAAAAGGGCTAAGGGGACAGGGAAGACTGAGCTAAAACCTGACTCTGTACAAGTGCCTTGATCAACCATTAATCCTTAGTTTCAGAATCCTTAAGTTTCTACTGTTCTAATGCCAGACTTTTGCCTTTCTCAACTTAGGCTTGCAACACTACCTGATACAAGCTGACCCCCCGAATCACCAGCCAAACAAACCATCTTGTCTTTAGCTATAGGCTATTTTTTAGGCCTTTGGCTTTTCCAAGGACTGTGAACAAATGTTAAAAATCCATTCCTCTGATTTTCTCGCCTGCCCCTCAGATCGATAGTTTGCTCTTTCTGTAGTCTGGGCTCAGATTAGTTAATAAGGGAAACGGAGAGGGCCAGCTAAACCATCAATAAAGGCAGTGCAGTTACAGTACATACAGTAAGAGAGAAAAGACAGAGAGGAGTACACTATAACACATGGCCCATTCATAACAATCATTTCAAATAATGTTTAACGGCAAATAAAGCTACATAGTATACAGAAGTAACACTGAATATGGACATTTACAGCATACGAGCCATTCCATCAAATGGGTGCCATTTCCGTCCCAAGACAATACACTTGTATATAGTTAAAATAATTAACTGTAACATTTATTTTTAAGCAAGGTGTACTGCACTGTGATGCAATTGCAAATTCCACGTAGTGGAAACTTGATGCATACAGAGTGAGTTCCTGGTTTATGTATTACCCCTGGGAAAAAAATACATAACTATCATGCACATAGGACGTTCAAATAGCTTTATTTTGGAGCAAAGGAGTCCCGAATATGAAACCGTCAAATATTTTGGTTTTGTAAAGCATATATTAAAAATATAATAAAGCTACTTTAATTTATATAATTTTTTGTCCAGATCACAGCTAGGAAAACATATTCAGTGTTAAAGAAAAATATGGAATCACTTTTTGTATTTCTAAAACAAATACAATAAAAGTGCAAATTAGTCTGTAGTTAAAAAGTTGTTGGACTTGGCCAACTGTAAAAACACATGGCCACAAAGGCGTCATTTAAAACAATGGAAAGTATTTTTTAAATCCTTTAGGCAGACTTTTTTAATTGCTTGTTCTTCGGATGTCCCTACTTAAAAATCTACTGAGGAGGGTAAAAAATTTCAATAAACCTTTATTTTTCAGCACTTCTCAATTTCTCGAGGACTATGTGGAATGAATACAAAGAATTAATAAATAAAATTTATTTAACCTACAATTAAATTCAAGTGAATCTGGAAAAAATGTAAATGAACAGAAGAAAACCGTTGGCTCTCCACCGGAGGGCGGAAAAAATATATATATTTTTTAAAGTTTTTTTGTTTTTGTTTTTTTTCAACCATTGGTGCTGCGGCAGATCCGAGAAATACCAAAAAACAATAATTTTGACTGAAAACTCAGTGCATTTTGCATTATGTACATAGGAAAAGCACAAGAAAACAAATGCAAAGTCAACATGTGATGGAAGAGTAAGAAATCTGCTGAATAAATCAGATTTACATATACAAAAGTTCATCTTAAACCAGCACTAACCAACAGCAAGTAGAAAACCATTTTACAGTGGGGTGAAGATAAGCAATAATGGGCTGTGGATGATTGTGTGAATGAGATTTAACAATTAATCACAAACCTGCATTGGCCAAGAATATAATGCTGCAAATTTTCTGTTTCTACCTGAAAACACTCATTTATGACATTGATTTTTTATGCCAGGTAAATGACCAGAGAGTTATTACTACAGATGAATATAGACATTTTAGACATTGTTCATTTCATCGATGGAAAAATATGGTGGTATAAAATAATTCTTTCAGGACGATAAAGCGTCTCATAGAGGAAGAGTGTTAAAGCTTTACAGCAGGACAAGCAGATCGATCCAATTACAGTTCAGCAAATGGTACAGTTCTCAGTCCAGCTGAAAATACATGATGGACAATTAAATACTTGGTCCATAACAAAGATCTTTCCCGCAAAGCTGAACTGTCAGCAGCAATTTATCCCTAGGACCAAGGGACATATTTGTTCCATACTTTTAAATAGATGCCAAATGTGATTGAAACCTACAGTACTGAAAGGGTTCAGGGGAAGAGTCGCAGAAAAAAAGGCCTCATGTTTTTTTTTCTTAACCCCTTCAAGGCAATAGTTTGTTTTAATCACAATTGGCGTCCATTTAAAAGTAAAAGACAATTGTCCCTTGGTGGTCAAACATTTAAGAAGGACAGAGTCAGCTTCAATTAGAATATTATTATTACAATTTTACTATAGTTAGTTTCAAAGAATTCTGGCCATTATAAAAGGCAGGAGCAACAAAGAAAAAAAAAACAACTAATTGTGGGTTTTGATTGGCTGATAAATCCATTTTTCTTCCTTAACATTAATTGGTTCCATATTTGTTTTCCTTTATTTAAGTAGGAAAAAATACTATATTCATTAAATTATTTTAATTTGTTTGAGTTATGCTACTTGAAGCAGGAAGGTTTAGCTATTAAGCATAGTCTGTTTGATGTCATATCTGTGATTTGTTTTTTTCCTATGACGTAAAAAACCTAGGTGAACAACCTCTGGACGTTGTGACTGGTTAAGATTTGCCAGGGATCGTAGACGAGCATATAATAAAAATACACATCTGTACCAAATATGTACACGGTTTGTACACATATTTGTGAATAAAGCGTGTAAACAATTTTTGATCAGTGTATTTTTTTTTGTAATAGCAGCCCAGGCAAATTCTTTCATTTTATGACATTTAACTTTGATTAAATATTACATATATTTATAAATACAATCTAACATATCAAAGAAATACTAACCCTCAGAAAATTAAGAGAAACACTTAAAACGGTGCCCAAACCTTTTTACAATACAGCCTTTCCCTATATAAATTATATTTTTACCGGTATAAGTTACATTAAAGTTTGTTTCCTGCTAAGATTGCTGAGACTGAGTTTTGCAACATGCGCCATTTCAGATTACCGAAACTTTGCTTCAGATTTGGTTGTACTTTCTGCATTAAGTAAAATGTCTGCAAGTTAGCACCCACTCCTTTTTATTCTGCCTATGTAATATAATCAACAATACACCGTTCATTTCTCTCTATAATACACAATCTACAATGCGTGACAGTAATAAAATAAGCTTCCCTGTCAAAATGTTGATCTAAACTTGCAGTGTACCAGTAAATATACAGTATAATTCATATGCCACCATAATCCAAAAAATGCATTACTTGACTGCAGTATACAGAGAACTAGAGTAAGTCATTGCAGTCACAAATTTTGACAGATGAGAAATTACAAATAAGAAATACAATTCTTCTGATAAATGCTAACATGAATCGGTGATATGTTCATTAAGAAACCCTTATTAAGTGGATATGTAATCATGAATCTAAAAAATACATTCATTTAAAACTTGCTGAACGTGTGCTTTTGCATGAGTCTCTGGTCAAAACTTCCTTGTTGATGCCAGACTGGTTTGAGATAATAGAAAGCCAACAGTAACAACTTCTAATTGAGGTGTGCATAAGAGCATCTCTCAATGTACATACTGAAACTTGAAGCAGATGAGCTGCAGAAGATACCAGTTGCCACTCCTGTCAGCTAAGAGCAGGCAACCGAGGATTCAGTTCACACAGGTTTGCCAAAATTGGACAACAAACGGCTGCTGTCTGGTCTGATGAGTCCTGGTTTTTGCTGACATTCAGGTGGTAGGGTCTGAGTGTAGCATAAATAACATGTATGGATCCAAGCTGCATTCAACAGTTCAGGCTGGGCTAGTGTGGGGTATTGTGTCCCATTCTTCGATCACTTTGGGCCATAATACTAGTTGAGCTCAGTTAATGCCACAGCCTAACTGAATATTGTTGCTGACCATATCCATCTCTGTATGACCACAGCATATTCATCTTCTCATGGCCATAAGAACACTGCTTCACTACTGAATCGCTGAGCTGTAGTCCATTGGTGAAACCTTATTTATTGTAACTGAACCCTGCATTGTACTGTAGATAGTGAAGGTGCACACCTGTTGTTCATGGCCATATTCCGAGTAGCTCTATTACACTGTATGGACGTGTCTCCAAAAAATCTGTCTAAAAAAATTCTAAAAATCAGTGTTTAACAATAAAAAAATGGAAAAGAAAAAACATTATCAGCAGAGAAGTCATTTTTGTGTTGTATGCCTAGCTCAAAGTTAGCGAAAACTTTCATTCATTCATTGATCAAAGCTTATCCTAGGAGGGATTCCGGGGAGCCAGTGCCTAGCCGGCACAGGGTGCAAGGCAGGAATAACCATAGACATAGCACCACTACCGTAGGGCACGTTAGAAACACCAATTAACCTAACATGTCTTTGGCATGTGGGATGTTAACTGGAGGAAACCCACAAACACAGGGATAACATGCAGAGCCCAGGGTCCAGCCCAGGGCCTAACTAACCACTACACCACCACCACCACCACCACCACCACACACACTACTAAACTACTTTATGAAGTTCCAGCAGTGATGTTTACACACGTTTTTGGAAAACCCTTTATATACACGTTGTATAGCAAAATAGTTGGGGGCATAAGGAATAATTTTTTAATTCTGATTTTTTTCATGAGAACTGATCTGAATCAGTTCCATTTTGCAACATCATACCAAACTACATTATAAAATTTATATTTGAATTGAAGGGTGCAGAAACAGATTTCTGATGCAACTATAAACATGATTAAAACAATCTACTTGGTCAAATATAACGAAGGCACCTAAGCAAGTTTAGCACATGAAGAACTTATGCAGATCTCTACATACTTTACAATGTAAACTATTGAGGTTACGTTTCACTTACAAGTGTGTGCACTCTGCCCTCTGCTGGTGTAAATATCTGATTCTGGGGGTTATCAAACAGGCATGCTCATGGTGATGGTGTCCCATATTTAGTTCTTAACTGGTTAAGAGTATACAGAATAGAAGGTTCTCCAACTAGCGGTACCATTACGAAATCGCTTCTTAAACAAGCCTAGCTTCCTGCTCTTCCTTCTATGCATGAAACCTGCAAGACACAAATCAGGTGGAAGGCATGGGTCATCAAATTACATTTTCCACTAGAATAAACAAAATCATATGCAAATAAAAATTAACTGATGTAAAGTTTTGTACCATCAAATGTTTTCTTAAGATGTGCTACCCTTAGAAATTTTAAACACTGAGAAAACCGATGCATTATTCCTGAGGTTTAAAATAAAGGGGAGAAAGAATCAACACTTATCACAAAACAGGTTTATTTAATATCTCTGTATTTTTAAAATAATTAAGATTTATTCTATTCATCAAACCTTTCATTTGAATTATAACGTGAACAGATGGGCCGCCAAGGAAAATAAAAACATATTTGAGAGAGGGGAAAGGGACTACACAGGCCCACACAGAGACAGAAATAACAAGCCTAAAAATACAGCTTCCTCGTGTGTAAAATCCACACCCATAATTTGGATTTGAAATAAAACAAAGATTAAAATAAAAACAAGCATATAGAGTCTGGTGAACACAACAACTGATCTAACTCGAAGTGCTTTAGTCCTAACCCTCCACTGCAGCTGGCGTTTCTCTTCAGGAATAAGACATGTTGGATCAGCGTTTAGTCATACGGGCCTTTACCCCCACGCAAGCCTTTCATTCCAAACATTCCAATCAAAGTCACCTAGCTCTAACCAAATCATCTTTTTTGGAGCATCCAACCATCAAACAAAGATCAGGAGCCAGAGTTGGCCATGGTGAGAGGTTAAAAAAAAACAAAAACCAGGCAACTTTTTAAAAACACTGAATGAATCCTGAACACTGCATTATGAGAAAAGAAAAAAGTGGCATGTGAAAAATCGTGTCTGAAGACATTCTTCAATGGCTCGGTCATTCTTCTCTCAGGAGGGCACAGAGCTGCTACAGGTTAAAACCTGTTTTATACCATTACAAAAATAATTCATCCAGATAACGGCAACTGCTTTGACGCATTTAGGAAGCAATTCCTCATCTACGGTACCAGTGCCAGACTGGCACCTGCCCGTACATCAACACAACTGGGACGATCACACCATAACCCCCATACCACCTCCCAACACTCCTGCTTTTGGTTATACCATCTCCATTGTATTGTGTGGGACGCTGGCACAGTAGTCGCATATTTAAGGGACACATTAACATTACGTGCAATCGAAACAGGGCACAGGAGGTCTCGGCCAAAAACCCCAGTTGCACTATGGGGGCTCTTTGGATCTAAACTCTTTCAAGACATGAAAAAAATCAAACATGTTCTCATGAAAAAGTTTTCAAAATTCATCCTTTATCGGTTTGATTATCATTTCTGACCAGAAAGAAGGGCGTGTCCTCTTCTCTCCCGTAGGGTATGTACACCTTCTTTTGCCCTTTTTTTTTATTATTTTTTTTTTGTTTATTCTTGCATCATGTAAAAGGAAATGACAGAAGGGATTATTACAGTTTGGATTAAAAAGGGATAAACGGATCTAGGAGTGTACAGTAAAGTATGTAGCACAAGCAGGTGGAGTTCCTGTTGCAAGAATGAGAACCGTCAGTTGAAGCCAGATGCAGGGGTGGAGTCATATCCTTATTAGGTGGGAATGATGCCGTCTCTGTTCTGCACTCCGCGCTTCAGCTCCAGCTCTTCCAGCTTTCGCCACAAGTCCTCCCGCTCTTTCTCCTTCTTCTTTTCCCTAACACAGGGGGAAAGCAGACAGAGCTCCTTATGTAGCTGATATTTACATTTTCTTCTTATTTAATGCATTTTCTTCCTTTTTGCATGGTGCCTTACCTCTGACGATCTGATTTGTAAGTTGCAGCGAGTTCATCAAACAGTGCACTGTTCATCTCCATGAATGCTTTCAGCACGTTGTAGATTAAAGCAGATATTGCACTGAATAACGGACAAGAGAAAAAGAAATCAAAACATGAAAATGAATTAACACAAACAGCCAAAGCCACTTAATATTATTATTATTATTATTACTACTACAGGTTGTACGATGTTGGGGTAAAAAGCTATCCAGATATATTCTGGTATTTTGTTGATAATGATAATTAAACTATACTATTGCAGTTCCTATTTAGGGTATAATGCATTCAAAAGTTGTCTGAACCCCAATCTTTCATTTACCTAAACAGGCATATTGTCTTTTGCAAATTCACTGGTAATAGCATTTGTTATGTTTATGTATTTGTATCTGTTGATTTTCCTGCTGAACCAGACACTGTATTAAAGAGATTTCTTTCTCTGCACACCCTCTTGGGATCAGTAAAGTTCTATCCATACATTACACACTATTAAAAACTTTACAATACTGCCCAAACATGGATTTTCTAAAAATGGTTCCATTGTCTTTTTTTATATTAATACATTTTAAATTCGGGAATCGTTTAGGTAAATCCTTATTTGACATTCAATGGCTATTAATTAATGTGTTTGTTATTTTTCAAATTGGGAATAGGTGTAATTTGAGACATTACCGAGCGGCAGCTGGAACAAACAGGCTCTGAACTGTAAGCGTACTTTGCTGTACTTCTACCATTCTCTTCCTTACTCTGATAGCCAAAAGAATTTGATCGTTTTATACATTTCTCTGCATCTTGTTCAAGTATCTTCTTTAATTATCGAGTACCCTTATGCTTTTTCTTTGACCCCGTTTTGAATGTGGCAGCTCCAGTCTTTTGCAGTACCGGCACTGAATCCTGGCTTTTTCACCCTGTTCCCCTTCCCCAAAAAAGTGGTTTCTTGGCTGCTCTTCTGCCAAAAATGCAATTCCTAATCAAGCTTCTTCTGACCGCAGGAATCGGCATCTGCCAGATGCTGCTATTGCTCAAGTGTAAGGGGAGGTCAAACTAAATACTTTCTATTGTAGTTTTTCATACTGCATACAGTATGCAGCATACTGTGTTTTCTAGTTGTATTCTACACTGCTTAGAAAAACGGAGATATTTCAAAGTGAATATGATAGCACAAAAATAAGCAGTTAATCATATTTCATTACAGAAGATCATCAGAAAAGCAAATGAAAAGTCAAAGAAAGTTGTTTGATTACACAAATATGATGCAAACTCAATTTACATGATTACCAAATAATATATTCATGGGGTGAACAGAAACATATCAAACTGACACACTGACTGTTCAGTAGGGTGTATGTTCATCCAAGGCTGCCAAAACACACCGACAGTGATGGGACATGGACAGCATCAGATTGTCCAGCAGTTCTTGTGGGATCTTTTTCATGTTTACTTTGAAATATCCCCTAATTTCTTTCATGTGAATTAATTATATATCGCCATTATACTATTACTGAAACAACCGTCTAATGGTGGTCTAAACTATTTTTATAGTCATCACACTATTATTAACCAATGGCATTACTTGACCACACAATTTCAATGTTGAAACTATTCCTTACCTACAAATAGCACGTTCTGCTCTGAAACAAGCCACAGGAGACCTCATTGATTCAGAGGGCACTTACTTGTTCCAGTGCTCTTTGGAGATCCTGTAAAGACTGGCAAACATGATGGGCAGAATAACATTGGAGTTTTCCTCTATCAGACTCATAATGTACTCATTGTTCCAATAGTACAGTGCTCGCTCGGCCACCTGGAACAGATAGAAACCAACAGACAAAGCACAACTCTACATTATATAAAACTAATAAACCAGCAAATGTTACGCAAAATGAAGTATTACAGTGGTACAGTTGTGGAGCATCTGTGGAGCATTGGTCGTATTTGGTATTTATTTGTTTGTTGCATTTTAGGGTTAAACTCGTTTCAGTTGAAACTCGATACAGTACACAGTGATTCGGATCCACAATCGCACTTGCTCAGTGAAGATCTGAGCTGTGTTTCTTTATTTTTACACCTACGGGACAGTATTTATAGTCCCAGACCCATGGGTAAAATGGCTAAAAGGGTTAGCAATGACAACCAACGGAAAGGAATACAGAAACTGAATCCTATGGTTCACAGGCTGCTGTTAGCATTAGCAGCTATGCTAGCACCTCGAGTTCACCGAACAAAGTGATTGAAAGTAAAAACTGAATTACAAGCAGTTACACACTTTGACACAAATTACAGGAGATCTTTTACACTTTATATTAAAATAAGCTTTGTGTTCTTGATTCCCGCCAAATGACAGTGTTAATGTGTATTAAGCTGCAGTATGATACAGTAAAGACTATTAAACTCATCAGTTCATAATACATTTAACTTAATAACATATAAACTTACTGATTAAAAAAAAAAAAAAAAAAAAAGTCTGATTGCTGCAAAACTCTGCATGAATTCATGTCTCAGGTATATGTAAATAGATATGTAAATAATTACAGGTGTAGTCCGATTAGACAATGGGTCTTTCCACGAGACGGCATACAAATGCTTCCCCTGTTGCCCTATAAAACGTCTCTCGGAGGTTACTTTTGGGTAGCGTACCTCTTGCTGAGAGACTGCTGACATCTACACATGCCTTGATGAAGACATTTTGGCCAGTTAACAGACTTTGGGAGGGGGTGCATCACTCAAGCAGGATGGACATTTTGATGAATTGCCTGACATCCAGGCCATTCTAACCTAGCCGTTAGGAGTGATATGGTGATATAGTGATATGATTAGGAGTGCTATGAGAGCATGCACACATGGTGAACAGGCTCAGAAAACGGTTTCGCTGTCCACCATCCAGACACAGCTGCCACCTTTACTACACACACACACACACACACACCTGTCCATGCCTGGACAGTCAGTCATTTAGCAGAAAAAAATGTGTTGTCTTGGGCACCCCTTACGTGTCTATTACAGACCTGAAAGTGAGGGCTGGATACACATCTGGAGATCTGCTTGAACAAAGGTTCCTGGATCTTGACAAACTGCGTGGGCTCGATCACATCAAGAATCTCCTCCATCTCTCCAAGAAACATAACCTAGGAACAGACAGTCGGAGTGTCAAAAACAGGTGGCAGCTGCTCCCACAATAGCCATGTACAAAGTAACACTGAGGGTTTACACAGAAAAACAATTAGCAAGTATTCATCCAAAGAAAATGTATATACACATTATTTCAAATCATGAAATGAATTATCAGATATCTGAATCAAAATATAGCTGATTTTTAATGTTGTCTTTAAATACTGAATGAAAAAGTCAAAACGACAAAGAAAAACAGTCACCATAGTAATCAGACAAGTTTAATCTTTAAGCTAGGCTTATTATGTACAAAACATATACGTCATACAATATTTCATTTTAAAATACGCCTTAATTTTTGCAAACAGTGTATTTTTGTAATTCAAAGTTATGCAATGCACCTTGATTCTAAAACTCATTTTATTCGAATTCAATATAAACACTTACAGCAGCTGAAAGCTACGCTAAACTTCATGCTATGCAATCAGTACAGTAAAGCTGTGGAAGGACAGATGTGCTAATATCACAGTGTTCTTCTCTCAGACTATTACTGCTTATGTAAGAGCACAGTGAACACCCTTAAAGCTCTGGGATTTAATAAAGCACCTACAAGCATCAACATTTAAACCAACACTGCTTCAACTTAAGGGCAAACGCTCAGAGGGCTCATTACTCTACTGCTAAAAGGAGCAGCCATAC
>JAUZSV010203675.1:0-12725 GCA_034780495.1 Parotocinclus cesarpintoi
TTTGAAAAATAAAAAATGTAAAAAAAAATTTGGGGGGGGGGGGGGTATTTCTCTGATCCACCGCAGTACCAGATTCACTTCAATTTAATTGTAGGTTAAATAAATTTGATTTTTAAATTAAAATTTATTTTTATTTCTTCCTCCTTCCTTGTATTGATTCCACATAGTCCTCGAGAAATTGTAATGTGCTGAAAAATAAAGATGTATTTTTTATTTTTTCCTACCTCCTCAGTAGATTCTTAAGTAGGGACATCCGAGGAACAAGCAATTAAAAAAGTCTGTCCTCATGTTTTATAGTTCTATTGACCTCCCCAAAAAATCACATTTACAATAGAATTATTACAAGTGACATACATTAGGTATGAGACATCCCTTGCTAATTTGCCTTGCTGTGCCTCAAACCGCCAACCATCAATATCTCTGTCGCCTCTGCCTTTATTAAGTATCTGCTTATTTATGTTGTTGGTATTTTACCAAATGTCCCAACCCACTGAAATTTGAAGGGACGATTATATTGGAAATATGTAGCATACCATACAGCTCTATCTAGAGTATTTTTTTAAGTTTTACAAAACAATTTACCCAAACTGTATGATTTGATATTGTATTGACTGAGAAGGTTCTGGTTTAGGGTTACTCCTTAATTGGAGACCAAACATGTCTTGGCTGGTTGTCTGCTGGGGCATGTTAAACATTATTCTTTTATTTTTCTCCTTAGGCATTTTTTATGCAACTAATGTCATAAGCTTCACAGGGCTCTTTCAGCTGCATCCTGTCTTACAGACATTTAGTGATTCAAGGTCTTGCTCTTATTAAATGATGTCCCAGTGGCCTCATGAAAGTCATCTAACAATTCCTGAATAGATTCCTAAATCATGTTTGAATCAGACAGACTTTTGGTTGAATCTCACTTTGTGGCTCATATTACACATATTAAAGAAGCTATATGTCTTCTCTGATATATAGCTGTTTAATAACTCTTATTTTTGTTATATTTTGCAGATGTGCTGCTCGATCCCTTGGGATATCCATACCAGGACTTTGATCTACAGGCTTTTCCCAACAGCCAGTCACACTACAACCCAGCCAATGTGCAGTTCTCTGTGTACGGAACCCTGAGCTCACAGCCCTGTACCCCAGCATACCCATACAGCCCTCAATGTCCGGAGCCTCCATGTCAAGTGGACCTGGAGCTGCATGGACAGGCGAGAGGCAGCATGGCCATGACGCCAGGTATGAAAAGACCCAGGATGGGGCCTGGAGCTCGGGTCAAGGGTCAAGATGAACTGTGTGTGGTGTGTGGGGACAAAGCATCAGGATATCACTACAACGCTCTGACCTGCGAAGGATGCAAAGGTGATTGGCTAATTTGTACAGATTTAGAAGTGAGGCATTAAGTGTATCAGTGGACTGCTGTATATGTTGGGGAAGAAACTACTAAAGAAAATTTCCTATACAAAGTGAGGCAAATTCTTAACTTTATAAACTTGATCTATTTAATAGGTAAGATAATTTGGCAGTTTGCCAATGGGTCACCTTGTTACTGAGTTTGGCATGTTATGTTAACATGTTAGTCCTGGCACCTAGTTAGTGCTTTGTTAGCATAAGACCCTCCCTAAGACTACAAACCGGATTCCAAAAAAGTTGGGACACTAAACAAATTGTGAATAAAAACTGAATACAATGATGTGGAGATGGCAACATCTAATACTTTATTCAGACTAGAACACAAATCACATATCAAAAGTTTCAACTGAGAGAATGTATAATTTAAAGGGAAAAATGTTGTTTCCAAATTTCATGGCATCAACAAATCCCAAAAAAGTTATTTAATTTGGTCTTCCAGCTGTTTCCAGCTGTCAATTTCCTTTTTCCAGCCACTTATTGCTAATTGTCCCAACTTTTTTGGGATTTGTTGACACTGTGAAATTTTGAAGCAACATATATTTCCTTTAAAATGTTACATTTACTCAGTTTAAACTTTTGATCTGTCATCTATGTTCTATTACAAATAAAATATTGCCATTTGCCATCTCCAAATCATTGCATTCAGTTTTTATTCACAATTTGTTTAGTGTCCCAACTTTTTTGGAATCCGCTTTGTAACATTGAGGGGAAGTTCATTCCACCACTTAGGAGCCAAAACAGATAAGAGTCTAGATTAATGTGTATGTGTAAAGTGTATTAGCGATTGCAGTCCTAGTCTCAGCATGTTTACTATGCAACTGTCAGACTGCAGAACTACATGGAACACAGGAGTAAAAAATTATTTAGGTTGTAGCATTGCAATAATATACTAGTCTAATTAAATATACCAATGTGTGATTGTTCAATAACTATTTAATTAAGCTTTAATAGGTACACAAAGTGCAATTAAATATGTGCTTTTAACCATTCATAAAAATAAACACACAAGATGTAATTTCATGCCTAAGTGTCTAAAGATTTTACAAGCAATGTCCTATTGAGTTTGAATTTGTTTCACTGCTACAATATACTTAAATCTTACAGAGAAAACCCATTTGCTGTTATCCAGTAGAAAATAACTGAAATAGCATAAAGTTTTATATGGGTGCTGGGTAATGAGGCCTGACTTTGAGTCAGAGTACTCTGAACGAAGTTGGATGGATTTGAGCTCTAGAAACATTTCAATAGGTATTGTTGCTCGTCTACCAAACTTTAAATTTGGCACAACGCATTTATGTAGGTAGCATTCTCTCATCTTCTACCAAAACCAAAATTTTACATATGGTTCATAACACTAGAACAATGAAATTGCAGTGTAAAGTGTTAAGCATTTGTGGTTGTTTTTAACTTTTGTGTAATTGTTAGACATATAAACACAATCCATAAAGTTTTCATCAAATCCATGAAGTTTTTTTTTATGCTGATGTAGCCAACACTGTACATATATTTCTAAATATTTTCCACCAGTATCAGACAGTTATTGGCAGTTCTCAGTAACTAATTATTGATGTTTCAATTTCTGACACTAATGCCAAAATATTGGGCTCATCTCTTATCTTGGTATAAAAATAAAACATAAAAGAGGATTAGCCAACTTTGATCTACAGCCAACTATCAATGTGTTCCATATGCTTGTAGGGGGAAAAAAGGAACATATTCATTTCAGCCTATAAAAACGTGTGTGTGCGTGCGTGTGTGTGTGTGTGTGTGTGGGGGGGGGGTGTTCATATTGTAAATATGTCACTGTCAGATTTCCTTCAGCATATCAAAGGGAGTTAAAAACTAAAGATGTAACTCTGAGAATCCAGTGGTTTAACAATGGAGAAAACAATCCAAGGGATATTATAATTAAAAGGCTGATGACAAACATATTGTCTAATGAGCCTTTGGAAAAGAGTTCTCATCAGCTCTTTGCAAAGCTCTTTGCAAAATATAAAATAGTGAAACATGAATGGCATTAGAACAAGTGTATATATATACACAGTATATTTATAAACAGTATATTTAAAAAGGCTTTATGATGGTGGCCTGAAGGCACAATGTCCTGTAGTGAGCCCTGTGCTCACTGCCCAGCGATTTAATTAGTGGAAGTTTATCCCACCATCAGGGTGCAAGGATGGAGACTTGAAGCGGTGTCTTGTTTCTTGTCTTAATTTAATATTACATGAAGGATCCAGTGGAGCCAAGCTTGTGACTTGTGACAGTGTACAGACCGTGGTTTGATTACAGCTTTTAGTAAATATGCTGCTGTTTCATTTTTAGCTTTGTAGGCAAGCATCACTGTTTTGAATCTGATACGGGCGGTCAGTGTGTTGCTCCACAGCAAAGTCAAGTCAAATAAAGTCAAGTCAGACTTACTTCTTAGTCAAACCATAAACACAAATAACTAATAATAACCGTCGCGATTTGTTTGCGCTCATGCTGTTCACGCACTCGAGCTATTGTTCACCGTTTGGCGTTCCGGAGTTCCTCCATGCCCCTGATGTTCTAGAGTTCTCTGCGGCACGCGATTTGGGAGACGTCCCAAATCAGCGCCTTTCTGTCCCCTAGCGCTTTGGCGTTATGCGATTTAATTCCTGGCCAGCTGTGGAGTTGGTGTTTTAATGCACGCAACAACAGCTTTAGGGCCTTTGCTCCCTGTTTTATCCTTTTTTATAGTTAATATATATTATTTCCCCATTCTTATAATACGACGTGGGATTCCGTCTATCCCGCATACTTGGGTCCTAACACCTTTTTCATAACAGTATTCACCTTTCTTATTTAGTTAAGAAAATCGTTTTATTTCCAAGGAGTATTTTGGTTCTTCCCACTAATCTGCACCGCCTTACAAAGATGTGAAGAAACTCATTTTTCCATCTACTCCTGAATTGTTCTGTTGGAAATTGTACTTGTAGCCACCTGTTCTGTCCATACAAGTCTTCTCTTTTAAATCTGCCTGGACCCTGAACCTTATTTCATTGATGGCAAAGCCTTTACCTTGATATTCTACCTGCAGATTAGTGATGTGATGACCTTTGGGGATTTTAATAGGATGTTTGAATAAGTTGGAGAAGGATTCCAAGTCTTCCTCCCACCATAAGCATGCCTTCTGTGGCCAGAAAGATGTCGAGGTGATGCACTTTGCTGCGGCTTAGTATTTGACCTCCTTTACTCAATAGTTTGATATTTTCTTGGTAAGACTGATAGTCTGTAAGTTAATCAACACTTTGCCTTTCAGTTAGAGTACAGATGTTAAGAGTACATTTGATTTGTCTTTCTTGGTACAGCACACAATGCATGGATGGAAACTTGGACATTAGTAAAGGTGTATGTCTTTCTACAAGGTTTACTTGTTCTGCAGTCCATGTCTGAAGTGTTTGGACTCTCTTCTAACTTTGGTATAGTAGTGACTTTCATTGGAGAAACACAAGCCTTACCCATTATTATAACACAGTAAATTTCCTCCTTCTCATTTTTCAGTCTCAGGTTTGAGCACTGGTCATATCCACTGGTACTTGTACCTGAGAGGTGATGTATGTCTGTTTTCACACCTCTCCAAAGATAACTGGCGAGTAGTATTCAAGCTATACATATCACTTCTAAAGTGACAAGTTTATTTTGCCATTTCTCAAACGGTGGCTTCAGTTTCTTTGAGAAAATGTAAGCCCAACTGGTACCCTGGTAACCATTTTTCAGGATTCTATTCCCCTTAAGGAGATATTCAGCTATGAATCCTAGGGGGTTGTAAATGGAAGATGCGGATGCCAGAATGCCATAACTGTATAGATGTTAACTAAAGTAATACAGAAATGCCCTATGAACTGTTTGTGATTAAATAATTACAAATGAATATAAAACACCTAAATATTCATGAATTACATACATATTGAAAATTGATTGTGTTTGCCTGATTCCCATGTTCCTGGCATCAATGCCATGAAAATCAGACCCCTGGTGTGGAAAGTGTGAGCACTGGCATTGTGGTTGAAGTGGCACAGTGATTCTGACAAACCTAATTTGCTCAAAACACGTGAATACCTCCCCTTTTGCCAAAAATCTTGTGGAGGGTGCAGCACTGTCCGCAAACCCACACATTACGCACCAGTAGTAAGACACTATTCACAGAAAGCTGAGCAGCTCTTCCACATTTACTTGTGTTGGCCACCATCTTATTGCATCTACTTTGACTGGGCTTTGGCTACACCCTCCACACTGACGACATGCCCTAAGAAACACTCTCCTGTAGCATGTGATACTTACTGGGCTAAAGCTTCAGTACTGCAGAACAAACAGTTGCAACCAATAGATTCCAGGTTGCAAATAGTGCCTGCAAAGCACAAACCATGTACTAGCATTCATATTCCAGTAATCCAAAAATACCAGTCACTGTACTTCATCTTAACCAACACAACAGGATGCTGGGCAGTCAACGCCTATATGCGAGCTGGTTCAGGTGGTTGGTATACTGCCGACGTCAAAGGGGGGCTTGTCACAAAAAAGCCAAATAAGAACATATCAGATGTCCAACCCTATGATATAAGGTTCCTTTCTGTTTGCTGTTAAGAAAGTGTGGATTATTGTAGCTCCTGATAGCTTATATTGCACGTTACTGTATAAGGATTGAGACAATAGTGCCGCACTCCACAAACTGTGCAAAGGGTTCTATAGTGAGGCCTTCCCTTACCAACTGACCTGGTCATTGGTTAACACTGGCCTGCCCTCTGGGTACATTGTGGCCTTGCCTTTTGATGTGAAACATGCTGAAGAGCCTCAGTGTTCCCATGCTGTATCTCAATTCACCTGTGCCCTTCTGCCTTCATGTATACCCTATCTCACTAAGCATTTGCTGCAACGTTTCCAGCAACATTCCCTGTGAATAGTTCCCACATTGATTTTTCAGACTCAAGCATGTTTGATACTCTGCCTGGTATTACTTAATCTTTAGTTTATTATAGTTTCCTTCTTTGATTTTACCCTGCTCTTTTTGTGTCTGTAATGAAAATTTTAAATGGGTTGCTACACTCACCTATATCATTTTCTGCCTGGCATTACAATCAGCTTATCTAAAGACAGAAATCTTGTCTCAGAAATTATTATTTATTTTCTCTGACTTTTTCCAGGCTGTGATGGGAAAAAGAAGAACAAACATTTCTGGCACATATGACAACACACAAAAAATACACAATTCCTTTATTTACACATAAAACAAATGCAGATGTTAAAGTTGTTAAAGGCATCACTACAACGCTCTTGAGTTGCTCCCCAGCCCTCTACTGCCACCTACAGGTCTTTGCCCAACATTTCCATTTACCACAAAAAAGAAGCCACAAGTCGCCACTTAGCCACTGCAGAAGCATGTCAAATACACTGGAGAAGTTCTTAAAACGTTGACTGGAATTTAGTAAGAACTTTTTTTTACAGTATTATGCTTAATATGCTGAGTACCTATACATTGTGTTGTGGATCGTTTCGAAAAACTTGTTTGCAAATTTATTTTTCAATTAACAAAGTTTGTAAGCAACAGTAGTTCTTGTTTGTACGTTCGCTATACATGTAAATCGCACATTAAAGGTTTAATAAACATTTAATATGTTACATAGCATGTCCCGTCTTGTAACATAGGGCATGCTCGTTTAATTGGAGAAGCCGGTTATTATGACCAAAACGTCCCTATGTGGTCCCATTAACCGGAATTGACTGTATATACTGTATCTGGGTTTCTTGTTTCTTTGTATGAACTGGGTACATTTAATAGAGCGAGAGATTTTCTGAGAACCCACTTTTCCCCTTTATATTCTCCTTGTAATATTCCCAATTACCGGGTTTTGCCACCTGCCATTTTATGAACAAACATATTTTCGTTGTTTAATTTAGCCTTAGTGTTTTTGTCCCAGATTTGTGTACTTATTCATCCGGCACACACAAGAGGCTTCTGTCTTTTTTAAACATGTTGCAGAGCTGCGGAGGGTTTTCAGATCATTCCTCTGCTGTGATGCTGAACTCTCCAGTTACCTCACCAGATGCCAGACTGATCAGATGAGGCAAAACTCAAGAGAGAGAGAGAGACCCTGATGAGCAAGGTGAACTTTGCCAAAAAGAAGACAGTGGAATGAAGGTAAGGAGAGCTTGTCTCCAGTGTTTCCAGAGCTGTGTTTGATTAGCCGCTCTTGGCCGCGCTCTGTTCTCAATTAACTCCAGAGCAATTTCTTTTCCCTTCTCCTTAGGAGTCACTATTCTGGGTGGGTTAGTAAAAGGCATGAAAGTCCATCACCCACGCAGATTACATTCTGAGTCTCAAGAGGGTTGGCAAACATGTACTTGCCTTACTGGTGTGAAAACATGTTGAAATATGTCACTTTCTCTGCTATTCTAGGCTTTATGATTGGATCATTACTTTTGTTTCAGAACACAAAATGATAGCCAATACTGTCATGAGCTGTATTTTTTGCAGAACTGATTCCAATAGGATTGTTTCAAGACTAAAAACAGTATTTGTAACTTAGAAAAGTGAATAAAAGTAAAGTGTACCAGGGAGTAGTTGGAATGAAATGAAATATGATAAATTACATTTATATGTGTGAATTTAATTATGTATAAAAGGAGGCTGTAGTACTCTGTTGGGCTGCCTCTAGCCTGGATACAAGATAAGATATGGCTGAGCAGGTTTCTAATGGTATACTGTGCCACGTTTGCCCACAGATATTGCAGCTGGGCCTGTACACTCTTAGGTTGTCTCAGCTGGTGTCTCTGGCAACCAAGCGGGCCAACTAAGAGTTGCAGAGACATTCCTGAGAACAACAAATTTCCTTCTGCTATGCGTCTGAAAATGGTCCAGGCAGAGAGATTCTTGTGTAGTGAAGGCACCACCTGTGTCTGGATGGTGGAGAATAAAACTGTGGGAGTTGCTCTTGCTTGTCGGTGGATCAAACAATCCTCTCTACTGGTAGTCCGTCTGGGCCGTCTAGATCGTGTTCAATGAGTGTGCATGCCCTCACGGAACCACTGCTCCCAACACCTTCTAATTGCTTGGCCAAAGTGGCCTAGTGACTCAAAATATTGCATATGAGTGCCTAATACAACCCCAAATCAGAAGCTAATTATATGACACAGCCACATACCATGACAGACCCTGACCCTTGGACTTGTGACACCACTTCTGTACATAGTTAACATAAATCTTCTTTTTTGTGGAAGCTTTTGTGCTGTACTTTCTGTATTGTAGTGCTTGATACAATTTTGATAAAGTAACCACTTGCCCATGTGGTTTTAATGCAATTTTAATATTAAATATACTAGCTCTAAATGGCCTTTTTGCATTGTGTTGCAGGACTGAAATGCAAGAAGTCGAAGGAAATGCAAGAAACACTGTGTTTTCCATACTGACCCAACTTTTTGTGATTTGGGATTACAGTAATCAAAACTGTAAACATGGTAATAATGGTGTAACTCGGCACAGCTCATTCATTAGGTGATCAGAGGAGTTCTTGCAGTAAGGAGATTTGTTCAAGTCGTATTGCAGCGGGAAGGAAATGTCTTGTACAGAATGTAACTATGTGTGTTCATAAACTCAATAGAAAGATTCATGAATCCAAAAAATTAATTTAGAAAACCTTAGGAAGACCCTAAGATTACCATACAAATGATCTGTAGATCAACTTTCATTAACTGCCTACTGTTTAATGCCATTATGGTTATCTGGGCCATTTGGTGGAGGCGGATCAGAAAAAACAGGTGATGCGAGGTGTCTTTAGAGCACAGTCCCAACTTGTTCTGGCATAGCTCTGCAGTTTGAACAGCTGTGTGTTTTCAGTATGCATTAATGCCTTTCAGCATGAATCAGCGATCTGGCATGGTCGAAACCCCCAGTTTGTGTGAGGTGGCCTCCATAAAATCCTATCCAGATTTCCTCGTGTTCTTATCATGATGGAGAGGGCAACATCCACAGGAGGTCCTCCACTTAACACCAATTTGCATCCCTGCATGTGCTCTTTGATGTAGCCATCGTTGAAGAGGGGGAGGCATAAATATGTGCACTTTTCAACTCACCCTTGCACAGTGCAGGCACAAGGACCAGGCCCAGCAACATTTCCGATTCAGAGGTCATAAACTCACCCTGCACGATACAAACAAGGCCATATAGCACCATTAAAATCCTTAGCCCACACAGGTCTACAAATTTTGAAATGTAATCATTAATGTTGTCTGTCTTTATTTATGAAGCATTAGGAAAATTATATTACAAACTATATTATATTATATATCTACCACATTTCAGTATTTGTTAAAAATTAACATTCAGCATTTCATTTCTTAATTAAATATTCATATTCAATATTCAATATATTTAATCTTTATATCTCCCTGTAGTCCAAACCTTTGCATATATTTCTCTGAAGCCACGGTAGGAAATAAATACACAAGTAAGAGCAGGTATAAGTCAGGATCTTCCATATTCATAAACAGTTTAAAAATAATGTCATGTACTCATGGCCTGAAATATTTTGGCGCCAACTGGCAACCAGAAGGTGTTGACAGTGCCCAGCCCCTCACACAGCATGAGCTTGGGCAAGAGGAAAGAAGATCCTTGACCTGCTACAGTAATACAAGCTTGAATTATGCAGCGCTGACAAGGCTGTACAAAGAAAATTGGTTTGTTGTAGAAATTACAAAATATATGGTTTGTGTGATTGTGGTTTAAATACACAATTGGCACACACTGTTTAGAGGAGAAACTTAATACAGTGCATATTTGTTTAAAACATTTTGCCTCTTCGTTATAGCTTTTATACTGATAAATACCAATTGAAGATTTGTATCTATTTGGTTTGAGTTCTTGAGAAAGCCTGAGAAATGTGTCTGGCTCCTGAGGTTTTGTTCAAAAGTGTAGTTTCTGGTCTGTTGCAAACAAAAAAGGGGGCATGCTTGTTAAGGCTTGAAAGATGAACACTAGAATTAAATGCATTGAGGCCAGTTCACTGGATCGAGAAGGGTCGTTTTTGGGTACTGACAGAATTCTGTTAACCCTTGACTTACCTCACAAAAGCTGCCATTGTAGCAGCAGGCTTGATGTGCATTTTTGGGCAGCTACGGATGAATATAAAATAAGCCCCCCTTTTCTTTCTGTCTGCCAATTTCTTTTACTCTACTGCTATTATTTTAAACAAATGTAAAGGAAAGCAGTTTGCTTCACATCTAGCCCCATTTAAAAAAAATACAATAATCAAGTAGGCCTGCTGAGAAAATCATCTGCTGTTTTTGGTAACAGAGCTGGTTTAAAATGCAGGCCTGTGAAAGCCTGGGTTTCAGCTGTTGTTCTTTGAGTGGAATCTCATTAACATGACATGAGGAAAAAACCTGTTTGCAGATGGTCACAGCCCCTGAACGAACTCCAACTTCCTTTTTACCCTCCACAGGCTTCTGAGTGCCACAATGTGCATTACTGCGGGAAAAGGAAAGGCTTGGCAATGCTCTAAATTAAAAGGAATTCAGCCTTTATCAGGCAAAGTCAGAGACATGCTGTATTGCCATATGGAATGAATTAGAGTGGTGAGATCCAACAGGCTGTTCAACGGATGGTGAAAGTTGCCTCTGCAATGTCATTTTGAATTTTTTATTGTCTAGTAATCTGTAACATAAGCAGCAAGTGCTGATGGAGAACACTTCATACGGAAAAGTGCCAGGCTGAGAATCTTTATTAATACCATCTGTTTCAGGATGACATCCCCGAGTGCACAACAAAATGCCACAGAAAGCACAGTCTCTGTCAGTGAGCTCGGTGCAGGTGTGTGAAACTGTATGTTAAACATTGTTGTGTGTATCATTTTGGATGCACTGTTGAAAGAGCTGTTTTCAATAATGCAACCATGATTTGGCAAAAGTAGTTTAATCTGGAGCAAGTTATATTTACTAAACAAAGTCAGTTTTCTGTCATGGAGACAATAGTGAAAGGCCAGTGTTTTGGGTACATCTCTCAACCGTGAATGATTGCTTTTAAAGGGAAGGTTTCGATGATTGATGGTGGTAACCAATTATATATACTGCAATTCACTGCTTTTACTGACAGCTGAAGAAAACTTGGCCAAACCCATTCAAATGTCTGAAGTCCAAAGTCCAAATCAAACATATATTTTGTTTTAGTCGTTGATTTGTTGCCCTTTCCCTGTTTATAATCATCTTTTAAAAAGTGAAACGTTCCAAGCTCCAGCAGCAGTGAGCTAGTTATTGTGTAGTTGTGTGCTAGCTCAGTATTTGTGTAGCTTTCTGTATCTATCTTCCAGCCTGCCTCCCTGCTGTTTCAGCTTGTGGGAGCAAGCAAACCTCAAAACTGTTTTCTTGCAGTGGACACTGCAAAAAAAGTCCTGCTGAACATCACATGCTTATTTTCAGATTGAGCACAGATAAAGAGATACACGGTGATGGGCCATAGATCTGTGCTTGCTCAAGCACTTTGTTTGTGTGTCTCTTTAAAAACAACTCTTGATGATGACCTGGTGAGGAGATAAGCACTCACTAAGGAGTGGGGGAAAGTGGCAGGGAAAGAGGCTGTGATCATGACTAGAGACATAAAGCCATAAACTAAATGAGTGACCACAGGAAAGGTCAGTTTAGTCCTGCATTCCTCGGCCGCTTTTAAGAGAGAGTAAGTAGGTCTTAAGCTTAGTTAACCCTCAGTACACATTGTAAAATCCAGATACAGGTTATTAGAGCTTTACTTGTTTAGTTTTAGTGCTCCAATGAGTTGTTTTGTTCCTTATTTTAACCAGATTAAAGGTGATTCATTTGCTCAGAAGAGTGTTCTGATGTATGTCCAACAATTCCTGGTCTATTACTAAGCAGAACTAAATGCTTTTGGGATTGTGTTCCTTAGGATTTGCTTGTGTAAGCTGATTTACTAACAGGATGTTATTCAAATGAGCAGATCAACACATTCATTTTGTGAGGTATTTATGAGGTAATTAAATTGTATTGTGGTGTTGCATTGTAAGGGTGCCAATACAAATGGATTTATTTAAAATGCACAATAAGATTTATCAAATATGAAAGTAATTTAGAGACATTTATAAATGCATAGCATAGAAGAGCAGCAAGTAATCTGATGGCCACCATCCGATTAGTACCATGGCTGTAGAAAGAATATTTATATATCTAATATGGATTTTCTAAACCATTTAAAAAGTGTTGAAATATCAGAGGGTGAAACAGATATACAATACTGTTTGGAAGTCTTAGGTATTCTATATTTTTATATAGAATGTATATTGTGCCTATTCTTTGTT
>JAUZSV010203783.1:0-12725 GCA_034780495.1 Parotocinclus cesarpintoi
CCGGGCAAAAACCCGTAAAACAGTGAAAATCTGCAATATATTTTTTCCATTAATATTTTTTCAAAACACGCGATGCACCGAGGCCACGAAAGGTGAACCACGAAGTGGTGAGGGAACACTGTATTGGGAAAAGTGCTATAAAAGAGAGTCTAGTCACACAATAGTGTGATTGAATAAAATAGTGCAATACCGAAAATCTTATGCATATCTGCTTATGTCCAGTCCAATACACAAGGTGTCCTCAGCGAGAAAGTTTTGTTGGTATGGCCTGATCAGTGACATGGGGGAGGGGAGGGGGAGTTAGGGCTCTCTGATGTGATCTGAGTAACAGCTAGTAATGGTATAAGAGGACTGGAATCGATCATGGAAGCACAGCTTGAGTGGAGCCGGAATGGCTACTGAAAGAACATCTTATTGCCTGAACTGGAGCTGGTTGGTTGTTGTTTAGATCAGAGTCTGTTAATGGGCAAATGAGAACTAAGAGACCAGGAGCAGATCCCCACCATTTGCACAAAGCAAGCAACACAAATTACCGTCTAACATCGAATAGCCTAGCCATGGCTATTAAAATTCGGGAGGAGCTCCTCAATATCGGGTCACATTACACAGGAACTTCCTCAAAGGCTACATTTTGGTAACATCAACGTAGCTGGACAGCAATGAAACTACGATATTACACCTTCCCCTTTTCTGTAAGCATCAGCGGGCTGAGTAAACAGCGCTTTTGAGAAACGGCAGAGCACGGGTTGCTCTTCAGTATGCCGTTTGTCACAAGACTCCTCCAAAGCTGAAGCAGTAATTCAGTGCGGAAGATGTGTCTGTGTCAAGAGCCTTGGAAACACTCACCAGAAAGACTTTTCAGCGTTTTCGAAAATAGGGGACATTTGTTAACATTTGCTGCCTTGAATATTTTCCTTGGAAGCCCTTCATCAACTCGCAAAGCCATAGATCACTAAACATCTGCCCCGAAAAGAAAAGAATTCTTCTGTCCATAAAAACTCTTGGCAACCGCTGAAAAGTTAAACAGACACAGCACCACACACATGCAGATCATTTTGGACCCTCTCTCCCCCCGGCCTGTTCGTATTCGTCTTAACTTAGGTCACTCAGCAACCCATGAAAGTGGTCAATCTAAATGGCACATCATTGCAAGAACTGATGCTGGTGCATCTTAAACGACCAAATAGTACTTCATTTAGTGTTGTGCATGACAGTGAACAGCTGGGGAGGCCGTGTTCAATATTTAGGACAATTTGCAGCTGCATTAAGTTCTTGTTTCTGATTTACATTGTCATTTCTCTCAGAACGGCACTGAACCAAAGCTCCCTTTACTTTCCTCTAATCCTTTACTAAGTCGATCTGTTGGTGTTTCCATGCACGTTTCACTTATTTATGATGCTCTGAACTAATAGTTTGTTACTTAAAAATCCTCTAAATATACTTTTAATGGGTCAGGTCTGAATCTGAAAAACTGCACGCTTTATTAATGCAGAGAGAACTGAATGATAAGGGTTCTACCAAAACTACTTAAGGCTACCGTTCATTCTTTTTTAAACGATTTAAACTCCTGCAACATCGTCGTGCAGCCACTGGTCGTGGTAACCAGCTTGTCTTTAATCAGCACGGGAGAGTGGGACGCTATGCCGTGGCCAATTATGACCGCTTGGTCTGCCAGGCATGAATAGTGGTGGCACTGGTACTCGTGACTTTTTAAAAGCATGGCAACAAGGGTACTTTTGCACCAATCTGAAACCCATTGTAAATTCATAGATATCGTATTATAAGTCAGGCTGATTACTGGAACTTTATATGCATGACCTGTTCAGGCAGTGTTTAGTGCAGTTGCTCCCTGGGTCTCGCGTTCCACACTGTGCTGCCGGTTAGAACTCAGAGTCTGAATTGAAAGAAGTGAATGCATGCTGGTTTTAGTGCACTTTAAAGCAGGCAGAGGTGCAGCACATGACCTGTTATCAGTGTGTGGAGCAGATTGAGTTATCATAGTTCTCCTAGATTAAATAATATACAAGATACGGCGTGACGTAAGCACTTACAGAGTGCACATTTATACTCTGCTTAAGCTCAGTTAATGTTTACTTTCTTGCCTGATCCTGAAGCAGCACAACAGAGAGTCAGCCTGCCGTATTACCGGTAGAGGACGATTACATGGCCTGAACCAAATGTTCCCAAGCAAGCGGAGTTTCATTAACAGCCCTCCCATGCTCACTAAACAGTCTCCTGATCATTCTGCCTGATATGACATCATATAACTTCACGGTTATTAATATATTGCCCGTGTTTTTTTTTTAAGCAATACATAGATATTTTGGGTACTAGGTATGCTCAAGAGATTAGATTATATAACATTTCGTTATCTTTCATGCCACAGGAAGCCATATTCGTTAGCTTTTTTTCCTGTTGATTTACAGGATATGGCACGTTAAAAAGCATTGGCTTCTACAAAGAGGTTCCAGTTAGGGCACATGCTGTGGTAAACTGTGTCAGAGCTAAAATGATAGACACACCACATTAAGAGCACAGTTTGAAAGGGAGCAGTTCAAGACTTTATAGTGTTCGTCTTCTGATTCAGTAAATACAAAGCAGCGATGTTAAAATATCTAATAAAAGGTGTTGGTGCACAGATGTGGCTTAATTCTTAGCTGTTTTATAGACTTACACGTGAAATTGTTAGGCTGATTGATGAAAAATAAATGCAACACATTGTGGACAGTGTAAGTCGGAGGAGAAAATGTGCGATCTACTGTCCCATGAAGGGTGCACTGGGTCAAAAGTCTATGCCAGGGAAGTGGAAACCATGCCCTATATAGTTAAAGAGCTACAGGACTCCTTTCTTTCTTATTATCTGCACAGAATGAGACGTGGCAGTGCATGTTAAGAGGGTAACAGATGTTCAGTAGACTTGAGGAAGCATCGCATTTGACTTCTTTATGTGTGAATATGAGATCTCTATTTCTATGTCATTTTTGACAATGGACATCATCACAGGAGAGGTTAAGAGAGATCCAGGGCTTATCCCCTAACTGAGAAAGCCAAAAGCAACAGTGTCATGGATTAGCTGCCTGCGCAAGGAGCCAAAACTGTACAAGTGGCAAAACCTCTTACTATAACTTACTTATTACTAATACTAGAAAATAGTCTGGTCTCGGGGTAATGATGTGTTTATGAGGTTTATGTTGCACTGGTAACTTCATAGCCCAACTCTTTTGCATGAAACACCGGGGTGTTTAGAGATAACGTATCTTTATTGTTTGATGTGTTCGTGTGTTCGTGCACGTCTGTGTGGAAAACGTCCCGGAGGTGATGCATGGGAGCCAGGCTAAAAGTTATTCAGCTCTGTTTTCAGTCACTTTGATTATCTCCAAAACAAAGCCCTAACCCTAAGGGACCGTTACCTCATATCTGAACAAAAACAACAAATTAAACTTTTCTAAACCCTTTAGATTTGACCTAAAACATCCGAAGTCCTAAACGTAGCTAAAGAGAAACAGAGGGGAAATGTTATACTTCTCTATTAAAGGACTAGAATTGTTGATAGGCATCAGATAGGAAACGCACGCCAGCTCTCTAAAACGTATCTTTCTCTTAATGTGCATGAAACCACCAGCATTTACTTACAGGGGCTTAATTTAAGCAAAGTTCTCAGTCCTGCTTGAGACTGCTCTGTACTGAGATACTGAGAAGAACCATTAGAACATAAGCACTCACAAACCCTCCCCGGTAAACCTGTTGTGTAGACACTGTGTAATGAACCCTGAGGCTTTGTCTTGCTCCTCTGCCTTTACAGTTGACAGCTGAATCGCACATAATGTGACTAAACCTGTCTGTCAACAGGAACAGGCAGTATTTAAATGTTCGTCTCAACAGTCACAGTCTGAGAAAGAGCCTTGAGTCAATAAAAGTATGCCTGAATATTTTAACAATGTACTTGGGGGCCTTAATTAGGGTGATGTACATCATTTATAATACCGAATCTCTAACATGACTCCTGCCCGGCATGCAGGGGTGAAAGGAGACTCCAATTCTTATTCTCCTCTTTGAGTGATTGTTCTCTGCATTATTTTTTGTATGTTCTTAACATTGTGTACTTTTGCCCTGTGATAGAGTGCCACTTTGTCCAGGGGCGGTTCCTGCCTTGTGACCTGTGTTGCTGGTTAGGCCCTGCCCCCCCATGACCCATCCATGGATTAATCTTTTGGCTTTATGTTGATTTTTGGCAAAGAAATGTGCAGCGAGCACCACCGTCATCGCTTCATGCTGTTCATCTACCCTATCTAAAAAGTGAAATTTGAAGCTCTTGCGTGCTTTTTTATCTTCTCTAAGCTGTCTGTTGAATGTTTAAATAAATGTACTCTACGTTTAGGGACGAACATGTTCCCCTCGAGCCACGTTTAGAGGTGTTTGTACTTGCATCGTACTGTCTTTGCTTTTCAAAAGCCCTAATAAAGCTGATTTGAATATATTTCATTAGTATTTGCTTACCAGAGACTTCCAGGCGTTTTTGGAAGGGCAGATCATTATATACACACTAACTCTGATACATCATCAACTACTGGCTGTTTTTAAACAGCTTTTTTTTTTCTTTTTTTTTTTTTTTGCTTTTTTTTGTTTATGGGGCCCAGATGGCTGTCATTACATTCATGCTCTAGAAGCAAAGCCACTGAGTCAAAGCCAAACTCGAAATGACTTTATGTACCTTTCCTGTTCTTTTGCCATGGGATAGCCCACTTGTTTTAGATGTGGCTGCCCAGGCCACTACTCCCTCACAGGAAATGCATAAAACTCTGGTGGCTCACAGTAGCGGGAATGCATGTGTAACCTAAAAGGGCCCCATTAGAGTGTGCTTATTTTTTCATTCCAGTTTCAACCCTGCGTTTCTCTCTTTTGTCCAAGTTCCTCTTTTCTCCTGGTGACTTTGGGAGTGTGCTACTGCTCTCAGATCAGTGTCAGAAGTGTAAGCCATGTGCTCAGCTTCCTCTAAAGTGAAGATCGAGATGTGGCAAGCTTCTATCCGAGTGCACACTCAGCTAAACAACACAAAGACCATGTACGAAGAAGAGAGGGTGTGAAACTCGGAACACTTTTATGCTTTATGCCTATCATTTTTTGCACAAAACTCCTTCTTTCAGATCTTTGGTCGGCACCGGTGATTGCTGGTCGTGACCTCCCGTGTTCCCAGAAAAAGGAATTAAAGCTTCCCAGCTATCCCGTATCCTAAACGTTCCACCTGTAGCTTTCTCAGCGTATCTTTAGCCGCTCTTTTACAGTTCCCTGACTCATTTCCCAGCGTTACAGAATTCAAAAGGTTTCCCAGCAATTTCTCAACACCCTCTTATATACTAGTTTACAATATTTGGAATTGCGACTACTAGTTTCTAAGTGATGGTCAACGTTATTTCACAGGGTAAACAAGGGCCTAAAACACACTTCTGGTATGAAAAGAAACTGTGAAAGATGGCTTTATAACTGTTACTATTGGAAGAAAAGGAGCAACACAAACACAAGTATGCATTTGTATGTATGTGCAGACTTTATCTGCCTCTGTGTTCAAATACAACCAGAAATTACAGGAAATGAATATGCAGGATTAAAATGCTTTTATAGGTTATAGTAACAAATATTTAGTGCGACTGTCTCTTTAAACTTGAGCAATAGCAGTAGCTGGGAGCTCTGGGTTCAGTATCAGGATGCCAAACTGACCCTTCTACAGTCCATGGAAATTTGATCAGGTGATCTTTTTGGAAGTGTAGCAGCCAAGAAATCCATTTTTCAGAAGTAGAACAGGGTAAAAAGCCTAAGATGTGCAAAAGCTCACAAACATTTGAAGTATTGTAGAGCGACGAATCCGAGTTTCACATTTTTGGATCCAGTACTAAGAAATGTGTTATACTGTATATGGTCATTATACTATGATAAAGAAAAACAAATCTAATGGTTGCTTAAGACTTTTGCACAGTACTATATATAGTAGATAAAAGTACAGTAGTAAGCAGAGTTGTATTAGAATCGCGATCATAAAATGAATGGACATTGATGGGATGGTCGTTAAGTGACGCTTATCTGTAACGTGTTATTATTAGTATTAAGCTGTTGTAACGGTGATGTGCATTTTAATTGTCCGTGTATTCATTGTCTAGAATCGCATCAGAAAGCAACATGACACTACCTGGGAACAGCACACCCAATCTGTCCCCTTTTCTACTAATCAGCCTCTTTTATTTACAGCAGGATTTGTTCTTTTATCGGTGTTCAGGATATTAAGTAACATTAATGCATGAGCATACAGGGCTTATGAAACACTCTGCCTGCCTGCCTGTATGTTGCCATTTTTTCTTTCTCGTTCCTTCTTTTCTCAGAACGCTGATAGGATTCCAAGCAGAGCGTCCTCTCTTCAGTTTCAGCATTCCACTGGGACATGTTTTTAGCTGTCTGCTTTTAGACACAATGTGTCAACCTTAAGTTGTTTATTCATGGAAACAAAATTCCACGTACCAGCAGATTGCCTTCGTGATTAAATTGCCCATCTGAGATAACCTCGCTGCCAAACTTCACCAGGTCATCCTTGGAACCTTACCGGCACGGTGGGAAGATCTATTTTTATGCCCTTTGCAGTGTCCCTTTAACGTGTAATTAAAATGAAGGATTGAGACCTTGCTCTTGAACAGATGAGACATCCGTTGGTTCGTAACCTCCCCCCTGCCATGTCAACAAGTTCTCAAATCCCAGAAAGAACATTGGCAAGAAGGAACAACTTTTACATGGAGGAGCCTGAATTCCAGATATCGGTGTCGCTGAATGCACAAGCTTCCAATTTCAAGGCAGCAGGTAACCCTATGCTTTCACCTTAGTGTTTAGAGACGTCTGCGAGCGGGGCCGAGGCGCTCGTCCCATGCTCGTGTTGCCCTGGTGAGCTGTGCTACATCTTTCTACCCGGCTGTGACTAAAATAATCTGACCTGTGTGGCATTACGGGGAGTTTGGATGGACATTGTGATGAGAGGAAAGTGAGCTGGTGCACAGGCTTGGCCTTGCATTGCTATAATTCCATCAGCAGGAAATGTGGTGGGCCCCGGGGGCATAAGCAAACTGGCGTCTGTATGCAGCATCTTCTGTACACAACGTGCAGCGCTCTAAGCCTTTTTTTCCCCTTCCCACCCACGGGATCTGTTAACCGAACCCCGACACATTCTGTATCACACCGTGGCTCCATTATTCAGCCTCTAATGTGCACATGTGCATGCATGAAAGCTCTGTCTCACTTTCCTGGGCTCCCTACCATTTCATTCTCCCTAGCACATTCTCAGTAGAGCACTAAGTCAACATTGCATAACGCACATACTCTGGATCTCTTAACCGAACTCGGTCTCCTGCTCTTGTTGTAACACTAACACTGACGCTGGATTATCACTCTGCCAGCGTAAAAAAGGTTCCACTTACACAGATGCTTTCAAGATAAGACGCCTAATCTTGAGCCGCTCCTTCGTACGCTGACAGTAAAAGGATAATCATTACTCAGTCTGATAAATGTCAGTCAGACCTTGCTAAATTAAAAATGAAAACCAGCAAATGTTCAAACTTTTACCCATATGCCACATACTGTTATTAGAATCTAAGGGCGGTGTGGTGAGTCCAGTAGCTCCAGGAATTCCCAGTTCGATCCTGAACCCAGGCTCATAAGGGGGGGATAAACAAAAGCATTAGGGCCATGATCTGTCCTGTGTGCTTTTACTCTGGGTGCTCTGGTTTCCTCCAGTCCAAAACCATGCTTGTTAGGTTAAACCTCAGATTTTAGCCCATGCATTTGATTGGATTCGATGAATATTTGGACCCATTCTGTATCTCCTGACTTGACTGGGCTACATGGACGATGACATAGCTGCCTGTAAGGTATAGGGTAGGATTTTTGTGTCTTGTGTGTGTGTGTTATCAAAGCAATGTTTGTTCACTTTTTATTCTGTCAATAAACCTCTTTGTTGCTATTCATGTGAAGCGTGATGGAACTGAGCTGCATCATAAGCAGAACTAGCCCTGAACTGGCTTGCTGGCGAGCTTTATATCGAGAGGTCAAACCATTTTTAGATCACATCTCTCCCTTGGCCCCGGCATTGGAAAGGATCCTCACATTCTCCAGGCAGTGTTAACGGAGCTCTAAATCTTTCGTTTTGACATGGCACTGGAAAATCTCTCACTGGCATGAGAAGTAGTATGGTGTCTGTGCTGAACATGCGACCCGGTACTCCAGACTCTCTGGGAACTTCCAAGACACTTGTTTAGAATACATCTCAATAAGGGGCCTTCGTTGCTAGGCTATTTATACTTTATCGCCGCTTGTTGGTTCGTTACTGAACACATTTCCCTCTGATGTTGGGTCATTACTTTACATTACCAAATCGGAAAAGGTTGGGACAATAACACATGGAATCTATCATTTAAAAGAAATAGTCCCCTGAAAACTGAAGGACGGAGGAGTTACTGCCCTCTGATGGGACGTGGGCATGGTGGGACTGGTTTCTTTTGATGGGAACCAGTAGAGTGATGCTGAAGTGGAACCACATCTAAGTGTGTGTGGCTGGACATGGTACATAAGGTCAGAGAGAAAAGCGAGCATGTAGTTAGTTGTGGATTAAGTGTAGCTACTTATTAATCGAGCACAGAGTTTGGTAACAATGAGTGATACAGCATCAAACTCCAGCAGCACTACTATAGCAGAATAACAGCGGAGAGGAGGAGAACCAGAAGGGAACAAAGAGAGATCACTTGAGACATGGAAAAGATTCATAAATGGACTATTTATACTCGTCATCAGAAGTGGGATTTTTTTTACTTCCTCCTATTTAAAGGAGATAACATTAAGGGAAATGATGAGATGTTGGTGGAGTGATTCAGAGACCAGGGAGAGAATCTGTTTTATTGTGGTCTGAGCCTTTGATCTGTGCAAGCACTGTGTACCTCTGAACCAGTCAGGCGCTTTCTGGGGGATCTCGCTCGCCACAATGCGCACACACACACACACACACACACACACACACACACAC
Source organism: Parotocinclus cesarpintoi (assembly GCA_034780495.1). Classification (NCBI taxonomy): domain Eukaryota; kingdom Metazoa; phylum Chordata; class Actinopteri; order Siluriformes; family Loricariidae; genus Parotocinclus; species Parotocinclus cesarpintoi. The sequence continues at coordinate 9,050 of JAUZSV010203783.1, forward strand.
ACAAATGGCTCTTATGGTAAACAGGAGGAGTTACGTTTACCTCCACGTTTGATTGTGGTTGCCTCGGCTACATAATGAACAGTCCAGGAGTTGCCTGTAATTACAAAATGATTCCTCCTTAGGTTTTAATCTACAGCTTGGCTAAACCTTACCCGGTGTTCTGGTAACAGTTTCCCCAAGCGTTTGCAGTTACACGTCACACGTGGGTAGGGGAGCTCGTAAAAAGGAACGTGCACACGGCTCGACCTCTTTCACGGGCAGCATTTGCATGTAAAAGGATTCGGTAAGGAACTTCAGCACATTCATGGCCAACAATTGAACTTTTGAGCAGGGCTGGCATTAACTACAAAATCTGTCGAGGTTTAACCCGGCCCCTTTTACCACACAAAAGAAGAGTCTCTGTAAAACTAGGTTCTATAAACAGCAAGTTTAGATCATTATTAGACACAACTCAGAATATTAGACACTCCATTCAAACCAGATAATTTTGCGGCCCAGGACTAAGGAAATCTATCGGCAGTTATCGTGTCGTTGTGCCAATATAACAAACTTAAAACGCTCTTAAACAGGTTATTCTAAAGGACTAGTTCTCTTTCCATATCCTCAACATCAGATGCAGTTGATTCATCTCATTTGGAGGTTGCATAATGCACACCAAAGTGCCCAGAACAGAGAAGACAATATCCAAGCCTGCTGATTGGTTGTGGTAGTGTAGCTTGTGCCATCTCAGGTGCCACTTAATGTCCTGGTGAAATGAAAGGGAAACCTGCAGTCGGAGATCCTCCTGGCTTTTTCAACCAACCACAGAAGCTTCATCCTCTGAGAACTTGTGTGGTTTTGACCTCTCCTCTCATTCGTTGTTCTCATTCCCCCTGACCCTCTACAGTCTTCCAGTCCTAACTTCCGCTAATTTCTGTCTTTGCACTCCCCTCTAAGTACAGGGTGAGAGGATAGCAGGGCTATGATCAGCCAGAGGCCAGAGGCAGTTAATTGGCAGAGGGAGGCAGTGGCATGCACATTATAACAAATCTTTATTTATGTAGAACACAGCAGTTATTATTATCAGATATGTCCGTATGATTTACTTGGAAAGGAAGTCGGATCACAATCTGTTCAGCACTCTTTCTTGGGCGAGACGTTCGGCATAGGTAACTGAACAATGCTGCTGCAACCGTCAGTTATTTTACCGCTGAAATAGCTACAGGTTTGGTTTAGTGAGCCACAGACAAATGTTATTTCAGTCACTCAATAATCAATAAATCATAGCAAAAAGTTTCTGCTCCCCCAAATCTCGGTCAGTGGGGTGGATCCGACAGGAACATCTACTCACACTGACTGGAATCTGGCCAGGTGTATTTAAATAGCAGTTTTCTGCAGTGGGTCAGAGCAGACTCATGCCATGAATCATCAAACTGGAGTGGCACAACATTTTTTTCTGTTTAGCTGTTCACTTCTTGCAGGCTTTGCAATGGCTGTTGTTCAGGCTATCATACGACGATCAGCGCCAAAGGGACGATCCCTCCCTCAGGGCCTTCTAAGCCTTCACAGACTGCCTAAGATTTCTAGGAACTATTAGAACTAACGGGGCCAAAATATGTGTGAACCAGACGGTTTGGGTACAGTTGGCATAGCCTGGGCTCACGATATACCTGTCTGAGCTGACATTGGGATTTGTTGTAAGGTCATAAAGCTGAATCTTTGTCTGTTTGTCTGTTTCAAGAACGTTGATATTTAATAGCTGTTTGGATTGTTTTGATATTTTAAGTGGAACAGCGACTAGTCTTTAGGTTGTTTCCATTCTTGGTACTGGAATAGCAAGTGCTGAAACATTTTTTGTCTTGATTTGGCCGTGTCACATTTGTACTACAGTGAATACTTTTGGTTTATTTATTTTCCACAATTATGCCCAATCTTGCGACTGCATGCAGCTGACAAATAACTAAAAGGCTAAATCCCCGTAACATTTACAGCTGGTGTACCAGTAGCCTACTGTGGGTTCGTTAATTCTCACTAAAGGAACTAAAAACGGTTCTAAGAAAAGAGGTGCATACCTGGCCAATACCTGGCCAATACCTGGGGGGGGGGGTTGTTTTGGATTAGTCTAATGCACTTGTATGAACTTTTTCTAATTGGTTTCTGTCCGGTTTTTAGATCTCAGTTTTACCTTGTTGCTTCGGCCCCTGACTTGTCATTTGGACTGCAATGTCTGGACTAATACATAATAAGAACTCTGAAATATGGCAGTGCGAGTGTGTGTGTGTGTGTGTGCATGTGCCATGCTTTGGACTGGTACTGTCTCTCGGGCTGATTCCCTGTGCCCTATGTTTGGAATAAGATTAAGTGAGTATGACCAAGTCTGAATGGAAGATAAACACACACTATTTGATGTGTTGTGTTCTACAACTCTAAAAACTTACAGCACTAAATACTAAATATTGGGTTACAAGTTCCTCCTTGTAATGGGAAAGAGCTGGTAAGGAAATATCCCTCAAAAAGAATATTTGCTTCACCGAGAGTCAAGCCAAGGTGATTACTCTACGCAGTCGTATCGTACGTCGTGTTCTATCAACAAGTTCGGAACTATAAGCAATCTGTCTAATAGTTGGTAATATAAGCTGGGTGAAAATGCGTTGTTACGAGACGGATCTCCAGCAATGCTCTGTATTACTGCAGTAATTCGGTTAATCTGAGCAGATCTTGCATGCAACGTCGTATTGATTCCCTGCAGCTGTTGCCTTGGACAGAAGCCAATGTCAACTTTGGTGAAAATGAGAGAACTAGGCCCCCTTTGTCTGCTCTTTTCGAACATAACCCTACAGCGCAGCGAACCAGCTCGTTTGCGGTCATGGGATATGTGTGTGCAGTTCCTTGCAACCTCGTACTGTTTATGGGGTTTTGGAAACGCTGTGTCAAGCAAATCAGGACAATTAGTGCGGAATAGCATGGCGAGATCAAAGATGCTGCGTCTTAATGCGTTGCGTTAGTAGACTTTCTGATTAAAAATATAAGCACATGCGTATGAAATGTCGTTATCACACAAGATTACAGTGGGGAGAGTTCAGAGATTGTTCAGCTGGGCGGTTACGTACAAAGTTCTCTTTTTTTCGTTTTTTTTTTTTTTTTACAGCAACCTGTACAATGAGTACACAAACACTTGACAACCGATCTTGCCTTCACACCCCCTGCTATTTAGCTATTTCGTCATGGGACGATTCTTTTTCTCTCCTTCTTCTTCTGAGAATCTTGTTGACCGGACAGTGGCAGGTCAACCCCAGGGGATTTCTACTAGCTATCATGCTCGATATCTAGGCCGACAAAACGAGCCACCATGTGTGCTCAGTGGTGACGTTTTTCGAATCATAGTAAGGAAACACTCTTACCGAACACGAGCACAACCCCAAATCCCTAACCCTGGACGTTTGGTTTCAGATTCCCCACAATCTTTCATTAAATGTACTGGTAGAAAGACTCAGTCACGTTAATCACACGATCACATGTCATTAATCTCCCTTGATTAGCATTTATTTTTTGCTGGTATTTACAAACCAGATTCCAAAAAAGTTGGGACACTAAACAAATTGTAAATAAAAACTAAATGTAATGATGTGGAGATGCCAACATCTAATATTTTATTCAGAATAGAACACAAATCACAGATCAAAAGTTTAAACTGAGA
>JAUZSV010203878.1:0-20530 GCA_034780495.1 Parotocinclus cesarpintoi
GATATAACCTTGTGTGTGTCGCTTACATGGCCACTGATGCCGATAGCGACGTTAAAGAAGCCAAATAAATAAATAAGCAGTTGTCTTCTTTCTGGTTTCTATGCAGTCCCAGCACTCTCCACCGAGTGGCATCATACCTGTGTCTTTTGCCTGAGCTTCCGGAAGGAAAAGACACCACCTTTGACAAAGAGATGCTCTTGGAGCTACTGGTAAATTCCTTGTTTACTTTCTGCCAAGCAAGTTTTAAAGCGATGTGCAGCTACTAACAATAGCACTTTAATTTGCTTTGTAAAACCCTTTAACTTGCAGTGTTGAACTTGAGATACTTATTAAGCTCACTTTGTTGGAGGCTCATTTTTGAAACCCAATTAGGTTGTGACATTCTTGGCTAATTTATAAAGTTAAAGTGTTATTTAAATGGTGTGTGGATGGCTGGGTATTTGTACCAGACCTTCTAACTGCCCTCTAAACCTCCACACACTTCTATCACACACTCACATAAGATGCCCTCTCACTGCAGTAATCAGTACTGCACCACTGTCCTCTTTGGCCTGTAATTATGCTTTCCAGTAGGTCAGTAAAAATTAGCTCTCAGTATTATTAATGGATGTCCACTTGCACTGAGGTGCATTTTGTTGCTTCTGTAAATTGAAATCTCTAAGAGTAGGCTTTTGTTATGTGCATGCACTCTTGACAGCAGGGAAGGCAGAGCAGGTCAGACACTGAATAAAATTACCCTTTTAAGGACAAAGGCTTCACATTAGAGGCATTTCCAATGCATTATACAAACTCTATTCTTAAAGGGCTAAGCCTTGGAAAAGTGAGCTTTCTGTGCCTGTTTTGGTATACTATTGATTTGTCTCTGTGCCCCTCCCTCAGTGGAACGTTCGGCATGCAGCAGGAACTATCGACAAGAACGGCATTACCAAAAATGGAAAGGAACAGTTAAGCTTAGTGTGTATCTTAAAAGTAATAAGGAATTAGATGAAACTAATAGCTCAGGATTTATAACTGCATGTTCACATTTCGGATTTTTGTTTCCTTCAAATTGTATAGAAAGCAATTTGGACAGAATGGAATGCTATTTGTATGGAAATAAAAGTTTTATATATACTGCTAACACAAATGTAATATCCCATAATGAAATATTAATCATAATAAAAAATATATATTTTTTGTGAGCAGTGTAGTACTAGAAAAAGCAAGTTCTTTAGATAGCAAATCGAAGAATATAGAAAAGTTGCTCTGAAACAGTGCTATTTTAAAAAGTGCTGAAGATTGTGATCTTATTTTGGCTTTAAGTTAGGTGCATTCATAATTCTATTTAATTGTCTGGTATCTTATTGCTATTTTGGGGGCAGGTTCGATAATTTTAGTGAAGTAAGTAAGTCGTATCACACTTTCTGTGGTTTTTGGTTTCAGACCCAGAAACTATAAATCAGACAAAATTGCATCTAGAAACTGTAGGTAATCAACCAACCTTGTTTCTTCACACATTCTCATTTTTATCAGGTATATATAGAAGCACTTTGCAATTCTACAGTTACAGACTGCTGTCCATCTGTTTTTCTGTGCTGTAATGGTCAAGACCTGTGGGGCTGTGGTGGCCTAGGGGTTAAGTTACTGGACTACGGACCAGTAGGTCCAGAGTTAAAATCCCACCTCTGCCACAGTTGGGTCCCTGAGTAAGGCCCTTAACCCATAATTGCTTGGATTGTAAAGCTGTATTAATTGTAAGTCGCTCTGGATAAGGGCGTCTGCTAATTGCCGTAAATGTAAATATTACTGTTTTTGTGTTACTTGTCCAATAGGAGGAGCTATTTAGCTTGAGCCCAGCCTCCTCTGCCCTCAACACGTCCGTAGTTCTTGGGGATCGCAGGACTTACGCTGTGTATGATCTGACCAAAACAGAGACATTTGGCCAGATACGTTCTCTTAATCTCCTACTGCGTTGGAAAGGAGAAGGCGGTAAGCACCTAATTCCCAGAATGCTTCAATTGGACTTACTTTGCAACCTTTGACTTTCCCATTACTGTATGTGTCTGTACAGATATGCATACACTGTGATGTTGAATAAATAAAGCCTCTGAAAAGCACGTCTTTACGTTGGTATGTGTTTTTCCTCTTTGAAAGGTGACATCCTGCGTCCATTGCTCCATGCAGAGCGCTATGTGGCAGGATTTGGTCTCCAGGCAGGTGAAATACATACGCTGGTCTATAACAACCATCCTTACAGAGCATTCCCAGTGCTCCTGCTGGAGTCGGTGCCCTGGTATCTGCGACTTTACGTTCACACACTGACGGTCATCAGCAAATCACGGGAGAACAAACCAAGTAAGTCCTGAGGATGGATCAAATGTATTATGATATATAGATGCATTATTTATTATGCAGTTGATGCAGAAGTGACCTAATTTTAAATTCAGTTGAATTGTCACGGAAAAAGCCTCATTTGTGTTAGCACACTGTTTGCTATATTTGATTGTGATTTTGTTCCAAAATATCACTGAATTATTGTAAAAATGTACATTTCCCGTATCTATTATTGACTGGTAAAAAGATATTTTCTCCTTTATCTCTGTATTCTCAGTAAACCCTAGACATGGCTGTGTATGAATTTCCCTGTAGATCAGCATTTATTAAAATACTCAGACCAGCCTGTCTAGCAGCAACTCTAGACAGGTCATCTAGATCATGTCAACATGCCTAAATTGCTGCCGTGTGATTGTCTGATTTAACCAAAAGTTGAGCAGGTGAAACCCAAAAATGGCCAAAGAGTGTGTATAATAAAGTTTTAATTATGTTGTTTTTTTTAACCAATTCAGTACCTAATGTCCTAAAGGCTGGATTGCTTTTAGTAATGCTGTTACATTAGTATTTATTGATAAAGATTTCTAGCTCTTTCTTTAATTCATCATGTGTCCTGTTTGCTCTATTCAAAGGCTACATTCACTACCAACCATCAAAAGACCGCCTGCATCCACATCTTCTCGAAATGCTCATCCAGTTGCCTCCTCATTCTGTCACTGAGGTGAAGGTGCAGTTTGAGAGAGCTCTGCTTAAATGGACAGAATACACTCCGGATCCTAACCATTGTTTCTATGTTGGGTAGGGACTCATCATATGCATTTTATTTAATAAAGAAGTCATTTCTGTCTTTAGAAGTCATTTACTGCCAAAGCAATTTACTGCTTTTCTACAAGGACATTCTGCTAGATTTTGGAACATGGCTGTCAGGTCAGGCTCTGATGTTGGACAGTAAACTCTGGCTCACTTTTGCCATTCCAGTACATTTTCAAGTTTTCTGATTGAGTTGAGGTAAATGTTCTGTGCAAACCAGCCAAACCCTCAGTCAAAGTTAGCAAACCAATTCTCTGTGGAGTTTATTTAAGGACAGAAACCTACGAATGTGTCAAATTAAGAGTCAGTCCATTCTACTGCAAGTGCTTGTCTATGGAGATCTATGGAAATCTATGCTTCATATTACAAATGTGTTATAGGGAAGTGTTGCTGAATAGCAGAGCTTAATAATTAGAAGGGGCATCCACAAACGTTTGTCTATATAGTGTATTTAAATAATTAAAAGAGTAGCTAGCGACAATCAGTGGACATGGGTGAGTAACTGTGGACTCGGTCACAGCCTCTCTTCAAAACCACTATTTTTTTGCTGCAGAGTGCCTACACTGCCCCCTACCATGTATACGTGTATTGCATCCTCCGCACGCATCACGTTAATTTCTGAGAACGCAGGATATGCAAGGCAGCCATGATGAGCACGCATAGTTAAAAGCTATTATATCCCTGGCCTTACTGTTATATCAGGAACCTAATAATGACATAATAATTATGTATTGCAGACAGAAAGGTACAAAATTAATACTTTTTATAATGTTTAACCATAATTACCAATCATTTCTATTTCTTGACAAAATCACAGAGCATAAATTTAAGGTTTAAAGTTGTGGTTTGGTAATGCTAATGAATTCTGTTTTGTTTTTTGTTTTTTTTAGATCTTCTGTGATTAGTGCTCTCGTGCCAAGTGCTGTTGCCATGGATGTCAACAGCACTCAGGAACAGCCACTGTTCAACAGCTTGTGAGTACCAGCTTAAATGTCTTTAGTGGTTAAACAAGCACGTTGTATATCGGCATTACACTTAAGAATTGTGTATGAACCCATTTGTAGTGTTTTGAGTAATACTGTGAGCAATGTGGTTATCCGTAGTTGGAGTTTAGAAGCAGAAAGGAATGCTGGGTCATGTAGTCGGGTGAACACACAAGTCAGGAAGTAGAGCATGAAGAATGGTTGTACGTTTGTTTCTTAATTCAGTAAAGTAATACTTCCCTGTTTCCCTGACTCTGTGTGAGTGAATATATTGTTGTGGACACAACAGCATGAACTGCCAAGTTTTTTAGTCAACATTTTTTGCTTTATTTCTGTCCGCCTACATCCCATCCCATCCCATCCCATCCCATCCCATCAGTAGGCGAGTTAAAGCACCTGATCCCCAAATGGGGATCATGGTTTTTAATGGGTTAAACTAATTCATAAAAAGGAACACAATATAAATCATGTAAGATCACACAAGTGACGTGGAGATAGTGTTGGGTTGAGGATGCCGCTACAGTGTTGGGAAATGATTCCTCTCCCTCAGACATGGGAAATCCCAGAATCCTCAGAACTGGCCTAATAAACTGATAGTTATAGGTTAGATCATTTTTGCCCAAACATATAACCATGCACATCAGTACATTATGGGGAAGGGATGATTAATATGACTTTTATATCTTTTTTTTTTCCCTATAAATTCTCAGCTTCCATGCCAAAGAGGAGTCAAGCTACTTTATGCTAGTGTACACCGAACCCTTGCTGGTCAATTTGCCCACACCTGATTTCAGCATGCCCTATAATGTGATCTGCCTCACCTGCACGGTGGTTGCTGTGGCCTACGGCTCTTTCTACAACCTGCTGACCCGCACGTTCCAGGTGGAGGAGCCGAGCCAACCGCTAGCCAAACGTCTAGCCAATGTCATCCGCCGTATACGAGGTGTGCCGCCACTCTGACAGACATGACTCTGACATTATGGTTCATCTTTATGTAGCTGCCTAAAAAGTTCTGAAGGATCAGACAACTGTGCAGCCTTGATGGGTTTTTATGGGAAGGATGTTTTGGGGCTTCTTGATGGTTCTTGTTATCATTTGAGTGAAAGGAGAGGAGCTCATGGAGCCTGTGTACTGTTATAGGCATGAGGGTTGGAGTTCCTGTTAACACTGGAGACAATGCACTGTTTTTTTTATTTGTAGGCATGATGGATTAATTTAAAATGTGTTTCATTTTATTTAATTTCAGGCCACTTGCAGCGGTAGTGTTTAAACTAAAATATGAAACCCTTTTGATTAAAGGCACATGGACCAACGTGCAACACAAAGTGCACAACCAAGTTTTCCAAACCGTTTTTTTTTTTTTTTTAGGATAAAGCAGTTTATTTACATGCCTGAAAAGCACAAGGGTTTGTTTCTTTATCTGAGAAGTATTTAAACTAAATGCTATTCTAACTATTCTAACACATTCTCTTCACCACGCAACTATCTAAAATGTCAAATGACCTTTGTGTTATTACTGAGCACAGGGATGCATGAAGCTTTTAAATTGTATTATTGGCACTCGGTGGACATGGCTGAATTTATTATTTACCCCACACAATAAATTTAACACCACCATATACAGGCTCAGATAACTATTTGTTCATCCAGAAACGCTGCTTCCAGAGCACTAAATGTGCCTCTATTTTCTTTTTGGGTACACTCTTGGGTATAGCTCTTCAACAGACCGTCAGTTACTTTATATGTCCAAGTGAAATTTAAACACTTGGCAACCCTAGTGCATAATTAAAGAAACGTGTAGTTGAGAGAATTCTGTAACTCTTTAAAAAAAAAAAAAAAAAAAAAAAAAGGTAGGATTTGTGGTTCGATCTTAGTCCAAGTCATCATGAACGAGTAACAAATTCAGTCCAACACAACACTATACTTTTTATGACTTTACTGAATGCTGTAATGCTGTCCAGGGTTCAAGTCCCACCTTTTCCAAAGTCTCTGTTGTTTACTTAGGCCCAGTAAACCATGTTTGGGTTATAAGACTGGATGATAGCGTCTGCCACACGATTGAATGTAAATATGTTATTATCCAGTTCTATGACTTCTTTGAAAGTCTAACCCTGCAAAAATACACTGAGTATTGTTGAGAAAGCATCATGTGTTCGGAACTGCTTTGTTGCCTTTGGGCATGAGCAGCTTGTAGTCGCGAAATTCTACCAAGAAACTGTAAAAGAGAAAGTCTGGGCACAATAGGGGCCAAATGCCTAAGGCACTTTTAAAAGGCTTCTATTTTTCTCAGATTTCATACACTGTTTTTTTTTATTATAAATCATATAACTGACATATCAGTTCACTGATCAAGTTATTTTGATCAATTTCACAATTTATTAGTATTTACTGATTGCATGGACCAATCATGATCCATGTTTTCCCAGTATGCTTTCACACTATTCCAAAAGAGATTCTTGTAAAGTTACCGAATGCTTTGCTTTATTTGCCCGATTTTGTTTGGGTCAGATAAATATGCAGTCCATAACAGTCAACACGCTTTGACTTTCCTTGGTCTAGTTGTGTCAGATGAGTTGGCAGCACAATAGCTTTCCAACATTACACACTTGCTTCCTTTCTATGCCTGCTTAATTCAATTCAAAGTTACAGCACAGGGCCAAAGGAGAGACCAAACCATGGACAGTGTGCAGGTTTATCACAAGACGCACAACACACAATCACATTGGGTCACTACACATGCCAGGTGACCTAACATGCTTTGGGATTGAATGTTTACAGAGAGGAGACCCCGAGTGAGCTTTGGGACAGTGAGGCAACAACAACCACTGTGCCACTGTGATGCAGGAATATTTCTGCTTTAAAAGGTTGTTCAGCTCTTGGCTTACACGGGTGGAGTTTCAGAAGATTGATATGTTCATTTTGTTTATGCAGCTTTTTTTTTCATTGGACTCTTCTCAAGGCTGATGTGTCACATTGCTCTGTTTTCTTTCCTGAGAAGCTTTCTTACTGTTGTTTTTCTTTCTGGCCTTCTTAATTGACTGCCAAACCCCTATAGGCGGAGACGGATATTTCTTCTATGCCAAGTTTACTGCACATAATTAGGTCTCTTGTCGAGGCCAAGGCGTCCTGTACATTCCTAAATGCTAATGCCAGTCCTGAGAAATACCCCCCAAAAAAGTCTGGCCTTAGAGAAATTACATTACAAGGATTACTTATTAAGGATTACTTAAGGGAACATTTAAGGGGCTCTGACAATTTCCCTTAAGTAACACTTAAGGCATTTATATGCAACACGCTTAAGATATGTTTAAGAATAACCCTTACTTAAGGTGTTTTATCAAGTGTTTTACCAAATCATGTGTGGAAAATGATTTCCTTGTGCTCCCAAACCGTACTTTCACAGTTTGAGCCTTTGGAGTTGCTGTCCTGGAATATGCCCATGCCACCAGCAAAAAAATACTTTTACAGTATTTAGCAGACACCCTTATCCAGAGAAATTTACAACTGATACAGTCTTACAATTCAAGCAATCGTGGGTTAATGGCCTTGCTTAAGGACCCAACTGTGGCAGCTTTGGGATCTGAACGCTGGACCTTCTGGTCCATAGTCCAGTACCTTAACCGCTAGGCTACATAATGTCCCTAGTCCCATAATGTCATAACCTGGTCATTTGTTACCTAGTCATTTGAATTACATTGAGAACGCAGATAATTTCATATTTTTACCACATGACATTGCTGAGCCTGAACCTGCCCATTTGAAGCAACCCCAGATCATAACACTGCCTCCACAATCAGATCGTCACGCTTCCTCACAAGATGAAACATTTTGCCCATTAGCCTTAACATACTTTTTATTATGGTTGTGCAGCTGTCACATTGTGCACAAGCAATTGTTCTTTCTTTCAATAATAAACACAGCTACATATTTAGGGTAAATTCGATTTTTGTAAATGAGTTGCATATTAACCACCATGGTCATTCAATATTTTTTTCCACCACAAATCTTATATCAAATTGACAGTTCACTACTAGTATGCATGTTTTTAATAATGCACAGTTCTTAACCTATTTCCAGTCATGTCATAGTAATATTTTTTGTTGTTTTCTTTGGCCCAAAATCTTACCTTTCTGAAACACATGAACATTTTTCCACGCCCTCTACCAGTATGGTCTTCTAAGAAATGGGAAACTACTCGCTGCATCAGTTCATTCTAAAATAATTGTTATTAAAGGGCTTTGGAAAACTCAGACAAGTTGACATTAGGAACTTTAAGAGTTATATGAAGGTAGACCGCCAGGAAGGGAACGGATGATGATATTACAGAAGCACATGATTGTTTATACCAGAGCCATTTAAAGAGTAAGAGATAATGTGACCATTCCTCATTTTTTATAATCTCCTGATTGAATCCTCATTGATTTGTTCAAGAAATCAAGAAAGTTTAGCAGAGTTGAATAAGAACTTCTTTTAACCCAAGATGAACTTAAATGTGCATAATTAGGGTGAAATTCAAAGAACTGGCATAAAGCCTTGCCGAAAAGCGCGTTTATACTGACACCTAGTGGTCAATATAAATACTGTTAAACCTTTCCCAACAGAAAATGCTGCTCTTACAAACCAGTAAAATACTATCTGCTAAATGTAGTGTTATATAAACCTCTACAGCCTGGGTCAAGTTTTGAGTAAAATACACCATTACACATTTGTAATTTAAATGCGTTTTATTTTAATAAAAACACAGCTGGAAAAAGTAATAATAACTTCTAATGTAAACAGGTTTGCAGGAGTGCTTGATTCATGCATTTTTGTACAGCCATATACACAAAATCATATACACAAAATTGTGCTGCATTTTTCTCATGATGGAACCGTAGTGTATCCGTTTACAATGCCCGAATTCTGCAAATATGTCAAAACGGTGCCTATGCATAAACTGTAACAGAGATCTCTGCGTTTACAGTGACTGGTTAGACCACAGCGTTTAGATTTGAAAATGATTGACCACAGGAAATTCTGGGACGCATGAAGGCATTTAAGGCAAAGGCATTTTGTTTTTCACATTTTAACCCCCAATACCCGGAGGACACAGGCCACAGGCCCAAGCAGCGTATCAGACTGCCGCAAGGGTGGAGGTATGTTACCACTAACTATTTTTGTGCTCCTCACTTGATCCCGGTTTATCTAGTCAGAGTCAGGATCGGTAATGGTGCCCACCAGGCAATAGAGGATAGTGGAGTCTGGAGTGTGGCAGCCCATCATAAGAGACAGCAGTGGCTGCTGTTGTAGCTCCAATAGAAGAACGCCATATCAAGCCTCCCCTCCCTCAGGAATTGAGCTCTACTCAAGCTAAACAAGAGCAAATATCTAGTAAGCAGCAGTTCTCTGGGTAAAAATGCAGCCTACTTTTTTATTGTTGCTGACCTTGTCTATTTTCAGTTATAACGCACCATGTCACAAAGCTCAAGGCGCCTCAAGCTGATTTCTTGAACGTCACAATGAGTTCACTGTAATCACCACAGGCACCACATCTCAGTCCAATAGAGCACCTTTAGGATGAGGTGGAACATAATGGATGTGCATCCATGAATCATATCAATACAGACCAAATTCTCAGAGGACTGTTTCCAGCACCCTGTTGAATCTATGCCAGGAAGATTTAAGGCAGCTCCCAATCCAATACTGGCATGATGGACCTAATCAAGTGACCATAAATGTATTTTGCAATCTAGTACATAAAATACAGCTTATATGTGGATAAAATCTGTTAAAACTCTTCAAAAATAGTAAGTCCTTTATTTTCCCTTACTGGATTTTATCAAAATAAATCCAATATTTCTTTCAAATGACCCATTTTATACTACACTTAAAATGTGAGTGCAATAAGATTCTTTTAATAAAAAATAGAATTCTATATTGTTTGCAATTCGATTTCAAATATATTAACCTACTTGGAGGTGTAGTGATATTTACAAGTTACATTAAACCTATGTGCAAATTCCATGATGAAAAAATGCTGGGCATTTTACAATATGCTTATCCCTACGGGAGCATTAATTCCATAAACATTCCCTTAGTTTGCATCGTGTTGCTATACTCGTTGCTTAATGCAGTACTGAAACACCCTGACCTATGCCTCGCTCTCGAATAGATTCTCTTTGACGACAAACTCTTTAATATCGAGGTGATTCTCCGTGTCGACGCCCCGCTCCTGGACCTCTTGCAGCCAAGCTTCCCAGCGGCGTTTGTCCTTGGCGATCTTCCAGCAGAGCCGGATGTTGGTCTGCAGCAGCGGCACTAGCAGTGGATGGAGCTTCATTTGCCCGGCATGTTGCATCTCCATGGAGGGCACCAGTCTGTTGAGGGCGTGTTCGCAGTGCTCTTGCGCCTCGCCCAGCCTGTCTAACTGCTGGCAGCAGCTGGCCACGGCCGTAAGCGTGAACAGGCGGTGCGCGTCGCGTGGCGACTCGAGCTTCTCCTGGAGGTGCAGTGCGTTGAGCAGAACGGCAAGTGCTTCCTCGTAGCGGCCCGAGCGCACCAGCACCTGCCCGCTGCGCAGCTCGCCCAGGTAAAAGAATTCCACGAAGGAGGGCGAGATGCGCACTTCGGCTAGCGAGTGCAGGTGAGAGAGGTACTGCTCGAAGGCGCGGCTCCGCTTGCCGATGGTCTCGGCCGCAAAGTTGCGCCGCAGCTTCTTACGTGGGAAGTGGACGCCCTCCATGGCTTCCCTGTGACGTCTGCGCAGAAGCATGTGCAGCTGCTCGAAGTCGGTGTAACGGCGCGCGATGACTGCTGGCGTGTTGTCGAACGTGCCGGACTGGATGACATGAATGGTGTACAGCTGTTTGGAAGAAATGAGAGACATGAATAGGTTCTGATAAATGATAACAGTTCATTTACATTTACAGCATTTAGCAGACGCCTTATCCAGAGCAACTTATATTCACACAGTATAAGTATATAACTCTCACAGTCTTACGATTCAAGCAATGGTGGGTTAAGGATCTTGCTTCAGGACCCAAGTGTGGCAGCTTGGCAGAGGTGGGATTTGAACCCTGGACCATCAGGTCCAAAGTCCAGTTCCTTAGGCTACCACAGTTCACACAAATCCCCATTAATATCTGGTCTGACCGGCAGCACAGGGTGCAAAGACAGAAACAGCCCTAGACAGGGCACCATCCACAAACAGGGAGAATTTAAAGACACCAGCTAACCTAAAGCATGTTTTTGTATAGTAGGAGGAAGCCCACCCAGATATAGGGAAACCAAACTCCAAAGAGGTAACAGAAGGCCAGGCTTTGTCTCTGGAGGTGTGACGTGTGAGTGCCAACCACTGTGCCACCATAAATGATGACACTTGCATTTTAGAATTATTTTGATGCAGTGCAGGCCTGGAAGTTACATCAAATCGTTTAAAAATACAAGTAAGCATTATAAGGAGGAAGCATAAGGTCAAACACTCTTCCTGATTCTGTTTATCTTCACTTCTCTGCCTTTGACAGAACTGGTTTGTTTTGGATGGTGTTCATTTTGTTATGCCTGCCCTGGTTTAAAGATTACCAATTTATGTACGCACAGCGGTATTTGAATGTTTGTGAACCTTAATACATCATCAGATATTCACCCAGTGGATCGTAACCGTGGATAAAGAGAACCCAATTAAACAGGCAAAATATTAAGAACAGACAACATATTATGCTTGGTCATTTTCATTCGGGAAAGCAATTCGATATTACCAGTCTCTGAGTTGCAAAAGTGTATGAACTTTCGCTTTCAGTATCTGGTGTATTCCCCTTGCGCAACTATAACTGTTTCCAGTATTTGTACATCAGCCTATGTACAAAACAGCTTCTACTCTGGACTTTGATCATTCACAACATTAACTTTTTTCTTCTTTAAACATTCTTTGGTTGGCCTTGGTGAGTTTCCAGATGCAGCAAAATAGGCCCAAATTATGATACTACAACCGCCATGTGTCACAGATTGTGCTTTAACACAGGGTTTTCCATTCTCCAGACATAACACTTATGATTCTAAGCAAAAGTTTACATTTTAATCCATCTGCAACTGACTACTGTGGACGATTGTCCACAAAAAAACATCCAGTAGATTGGACTAGACCAAAGTGATCTACAGAAAACTCCAGATGAACAGCAGTGTCGAAGAGCAGTGGCTTTCTGCTTGCAGCTCTGCCAAGCACACCACTGACACAAGAACATTAGCATTAATCATTGTGAGAGACCTCTAGTTCCTTAGAAGTTTCCACCTATGTTCCTTTCTGACCATGAATACTACTGTTTGCAATTGTTTTAATAAATAAAATGCCCGAATAGAGTACTTTTGTCTCGTTTCTTTAACTGTGTTTTCTTTATCTTATTTTAGGAGTTGTTTGACAATCCGGTCGTAGAATAGAAATATCTAAAGGTTTCACACACTTTGAAACACCACTGTACAAAAGAACATTAGCTCAAGGTGTAAGACGGTCATGGAAAGGATAAAGGTTAAGCATATCGTATGTACACATCAGGATTTGGGAGTCACTGTATAAACGTCTCTCATATGTCAACCTTACCAAAGTCTATAAACTCATCCTTTCTGTAATTTAGTGCTTTCTAGATGATGACTCAGTCTAAGCTTACAAAACACTAATGACTCATGAAACCCCTAGTTTAATGGTTCTTAAGGCAGTCTTGATAATCAAATTCAATTCATAGACTAATGATATAGATGTACAAACAAGTTAGTACCTACCACATATTTGGAGTTGGCCTCGTGAACTACGCTGGCATCAGTCACTTCAAAAACGAGCTTTTCCATCACACAGCGAGTGTGCAGACTTCGCCAGCTGTCCTGTAGCTGCCTGGTGAGCATGTTGGATTCCTTCTGAGTGGGGCCAGTAGGGCTGATCTCTAAGAAGCACAGCAAAAAGTATATGGCATGAGGAAACGAAGACAGAACTGACCATGCTCAGAAATCCCTCTGGCAAAAAACAAGAAGTGAAAGCAAGTTGCCTTTTAATGTCTTTGTCCACGTCACATGTCCGAAAGGCTGTCTATTATTTTGCAGAACTGTACTTCTGTTTCTCATAACTGTGCAACAATGTGCCATCAATATTAAGCAATATGCTGAATGACAATGAAAAACAGTCTGCATTTCAACTGTAAGATCTAATGGTGGAAAAAGGTAAGTACAGATATCGTGGGGTCCTAAACTGAAGTCACTTGCTTATACACTGCTCACAATTTTTTACTTAAATATCCCCTAATTTTTGTGAGGGGTTTATAAGCAAGTAATTTCAGTATTGGACCCCACTGTATATGTACTTACCTTTTTCCACAATTTGTTAAACATTGTCTAATTTGATTCAGTGGTCTTCATTAGAAATCAGAAATGCAGCATTAAGGGGAAAAAATACATACTTTGCAAAAAATTAGTAAAAACACCTAAACACCATCAAGCATTTAAACACATGAAACACTTAAAAGACAGAGATTGTGAAGTATTCATTTTAAAATCACAAGACCATCTTTGTAATATTGCAAATCCATTCTGAGACACACAATTGTACGGCATCATAACAGCAGTATGGGGAACATACCAAATGCTAATATATTCTGAAAAACTTTCAGAACAGATCTTTGCACTCAAATTGTTATGCTATTTATATGATTTGCAATGAAAACCATTATCTTACAGATATAAAACATTGAACATCCAGTCAACGTCGGTTCTCTTTAACAGCCAGTCTTAAGAATTATTATAGAAAAGAACAAATCTTAAATTAGATCTTAAATTAATCTTATTTACTTCAGAATGACAGCAAACTAGAACAAAAAGTGAATCGCAGTCAAGAAACGAAACATTTAATAGCGTTCCACTTTAGTTTTTGTTTGATATGTTTAATGAAAGATGCAAAGATAAGAAATATTGTACAGTTCAGTAATGTACTGAATGCTTTCATTTGCATTTTTATTAAAAATATTGTTTAAAAGATTAAAACATTATGTGCAAAGTATCTAAACTACCATGTGACTATGGTAATGTCTGGTCAACATCCATTTTGGTAAATGTCCTGTTTCACATTAAATGCAGATTTTAAATGGCACATACCTGTTCAAATGTGATAAATGCAGTGTTATCATTATATTAGTGGTCTCAGAATTTTGGCAATCATTTTAAGTGGACTGTCATCAAGACGTAAAAATACATCTTGATCTTGGTCTGTTTACAAGTTTCTTTTTCATCCTTGATAGTCTTGCTTCTCCAAACAATGGCACCAGCTCTTTTAAGTTATTAAATCAACCAATCAAAGCACAGACACATTCCAGATTTACATCCATGTGGTATTCAGCAGAACAGAATACAGACACTGGTATAGGCAGCTGTGTGGCCATAAACGTACACTCCTTGCACTTTTTTTATTATGTCTATGGCAGAAAAGTATAGATTTTAACAGACACACTGACTACACATTCTTAATGAAGAGTGGAGTCGAGGAATTGGACTCCATTCCAGTACATAGTTGTCCTCTATACTCACTCTTGCATGTCTTTTAATTAAAGGTTCACTGATGTAACGACAATATGGGGTATTCTCACAAGTTCGGGCATCTTCACAATAAAGGAGTGTCCTCTCGCACTGAGCAGGTTAATACATGTTTAGACAAACTGTTTCACAGTGACTCAACTGGAAAAAATGTACAATGAAATACAATCCAGCATTTTAGTCTTATAATAGGCTCAATGCCATTAGTAAGTATTATTTATACTGCTCACAAAAATTAGGGGATACTTCAAAAATAAATATCCCCTAATTAAATACCCCCTAATTTTTATAAGCAGTATACTTTCTTAAATTCTTAACAGGGTAGTGTGAGAGCCGGTGCCTAGCAAGCAGTATAGGGCACAAAGCAGGAACCACCTTAGACCAATCAATCACAGGGAACACTCACTGGAATTATGACATGAATTTTGAACATGACTTTACCGACCGTGTGGCATGGTGCACTGTCCTGCTCAAAGTGTTCTTGTGCCATTGGGTAAACAGCTGTCATGAAGGGATAAACTTGGTCCTCCACAACGCTAAAGTAAGTCCCACTGTCCAAACATCCAAGTTTGTTCTAGCAAATAAGTTCTAGCAAAATTCCCCAATGTTTTCCTTACTTTATCATACATTTACAGATGTGGGCATGACGTCTTTTTTTCCCTTACTTTATCATACATTTACAGATGTGGGCATGACGTCTTTTTAACATCACATCAGCATCCATGGCGAGTTTTAAGACAGCAACAAAGTCATAATAGTACTAGTTAACCTAATTAACCTAATGCATGTCTTTAGACTGTTGGAGGACACCAGAGCACCTGAAGAAAACCCTCACAAATATGGAGAGGGTTCCAAATAAGGTAAATAGACAACTAAAGCAGGAATAGTTTTATCACACACATTTGAAAATCAGTAGCAATAAACAGTACAGGATGGGTGCCCACCTTAAATTTGAATCCCTTATCCCATTTTCAAAGCATTTCTAGATCTATGAAATCATGCAAACCTCTGTTGATATTTAGATACTTAAATCACATTCTCCACTGATGATCCAAATAGTTGTGTAAAGTTGTTCAAGACCTACCTGTGCTGCTGCATGCATTATCCAAGGACTCTGCAAAACAGTCTGAATCACTGTCGGGACCAGATGTTTCTCCTGTGTCTTCAGAGTCCAGGAGTCCATCCCTGTCAAAACAGAGGGTTCCACTGAGCCTGGCCAAAACGCAGTCAGTATCATCCTCGAGTTCGGAGCTCTCTGGAAAGTCATCAGTGTCATCCGAGTCTGGTGGAAGCTCTCCTTCTTTGAATAATGACCGGCGAAGTCTGTCCAGGAGCTTAGAGGCCATCAGCACAGTACTGGAAAATATATCAGTGTGAAATTGAGAGCCAAAACAAGTCTGAAAAAGACCAGACTTCTCAATGGTCATATCTTGTTTGAAAGGATGAGTCAGAAGAACTGGCTGCTATCTGTGAGCCTACATGGACTGCAGTGGAAAAAGTGAAAGCTCTCATCTGATGTTCCAGCGATCTGTGAAACCAGAGATCAAGCCCTGAAAGGAGCCTAGCTGAGCACATGATTAATTCAGAATGTGAACACGAAACTAGATAAATAAACATATGAACCTGGAGCAACCAGATCGCATTTAGTTTGAAGAATTAACTATTAATCTGTCGACTCCTGTTCCTCTGGACCAGTACAGGTCTGCAGCATCAGCATACCTGTTGAATGAACTATTAGAAAAGTTGAGATCCCTTTTCACTCTGATCAGTCCAATACTTTCATCAGTCCGTAGATTTCGGCTTAAGCACAGTAGTTTATGCATGATATGTAATAACACATGGAAAGAGCCCCAGTTTGCTTAGTAAACAAAACAACAACTTTAGAGAGCTGACCACCGATACATCCCGCTGCTAAGAACTAGTAAACGTTGTTTATTTTGTTTATTTTATACTACGGACAAGCAATAGTGTAGTTAAACTCTTAAAAAGCTCTCAGAGTCTATTACTTTTACATATATACTACCACTTTCCTAAATGCAACAGGAATTAGCTGCTAAAAACAAGTAGCCAACGAGCTAATACAGATACATGAACGCCTGGGTATCAGAAGTGCATTAGATCCAAACAGAAACGGGAGAAAATGCATTATGGATTTACCTCAAGTGCGGATCAGGAAAAAATCCAGTTTAGAGTCACATTCCTCCCGGGAATGTCACAGAAATGATTAACAGGCATTGCGGTGAAGGGAAGAAGGATTTCAGGACTTCTTCCACTTTGCCTGGGTGAGTAGGCGGACACATCCACACACAGCGGCTATAACAGTCAGCCATTCTTCCACTAACGTCTATTATAATTCATATTGTTTCTAACATTATTATACTAGCTAACATTCCTGTTACAGTTAACCCCATGTATTCATTTTGCATTTTACAAAAAACTTCTCCATAGCTAAGGGCCATACTACACGAACTGAATTAGTTCTTGTCTTGGACATACTTAGAAATACTATCAAGTCTAAACGGTTTCATGGCATCACTTGTGAAAACAATCCCTTCATTTTAAATATTTCACATTGGTTCTGATTATTAAGGATAAAACACGTACAGTTAAAAATTTCACGTACAGTTAAAATACAACCATGTATTAAAATCCTCACTGTAAACTAAAAACCACCTTACTCTGTGCCCTAAATATATTAAAGTATTTATTCGATATACCTTGAATATGACATAAATACAATGACAACTGGATTGATTATCACAACCCCTTCATTTACCCATTTTACCAATTATTCGTATTTTACATAAATGTTTGTTCTTTAATGCTAGGGGTTAAATTTTTTTTGTGATTGACACTTGTGTCCATGCTTTAAATTAAGGTGTATTGGTTTTTAGTAAGATATTATTTGTGACTTTGAACGGAAATAGATGTTTTCAAATTAGGCTCCCTTGATTCATGTTAGGGGTTTGGGTTTTTTCTTTTATTTTCATAGAATTTACAACATTATATTGTTGCAAGTGTAAACCATACTGTGTTGCTTGTTAATTCTATCAGTATTCCTGTGTATTCATGATGTTCTTCTCTTTGCACTTGATAAAAAACACTCTATGTAAATGGCCAGCCATTAATCAAAAACCAGTGGTACAAAATAGGTAAGTACTTTTTCTAATTATGTTAATGGTATTTTGTATAATTCTAGCTATCTCTTTAAATAAAGAAACCATCAGTTATTACATGGTAGCATTGACATAGGTTTATTATAACCACTTGATTTTGTTATATGAGTCACCAACTAATGAAAATCTGCAGCTTGACACAAATTATGCAACTCAAGCGTTTATAATAAAAAATGTGGTTGTGGTGACACAGTGGTTAAGATACTAGGCCAGTGTTGAGAAGGTCCAAAAGGTCTAGGCTTCTGGCACTGTCAAGCTGCGACTGCCGGACTCCTGAGCGGGGCCCTTAACCCTCTTAATGGATAAAGTACGCTAAGTATGCTGGCGTGTATGCTAAATTTGGCATTTTAAACTACGATAAAAGTGTAATAAAAATAAAATAACAAAAGTAAAATAAAATTATTGAGGACAAAGGGAAAACAAACTAAATGTAAAACATTAAATGCAAGATAAGGGAAATGTCAATCAGATGAGAATTGAAAGGCTTTAAAAAGGTAATGGTTCGAACTTTACACTGAGCAAATAATCGAAAGAGAAAATAACAGATGAACGAAGTTACCAGTGTTCAGCGTTTAAAACAACAAGTTGACTTGTTAAGTAAAAGTTTTAGAAATAGCACAGCACGAAGGGAGATTATCATAGAAGTCCAGTAAGTTTGAATATTCAATTTCATTTTGATACAGAGCTGACATGAATGGGTTTTATTAACAAATAAGTAAAAAATCAGAAGGCAAAGCTTTCCTATAGGAACAAAAGACATTTAAATTCCATCTGCAGTCATTAGATAAGCAGTATTACTAGTAGTATATTTAAACCACTGTATGTGGATGTACCTCACTCCTGGACATGGATAATGGATAATGAATATTCACATATAGGAAAAGCCCAATGTTCATTATAAATTCCCTAACTAGTCCCTTCCTAGTTCTGACATCTTGAAATCCATTCAAACTTTCAGTGATATCGATATAATATGGCCAAGGAAACTTTAATCTACTTTAATCCACTAACCCGTATTGTTCGGTAGAAGTAGAGTAGAGTAGTAGGTAGAGTATTACCACTAGTTGCACCACAAATAGAGACTGGGAGACACAAACTGACCTGCTAGGTTGACTATGATATGATGGAGGATTTGTTAGAATAAATTGGGTACAGGTAGAAACATGTTCTGGACATCAGTCCTGGCAGGGTTCAGGGTTTGATTCTCCCAATATGGTCTCACCTCCCATAGACGTGACCAATTATGCCTGTGTGATTCCCAGTCTGTTCACTAACATTTGCCTATACAGTGTTAAAGGGGTGAAAAGAACCTGAAAACAACGAGGTCATGTAGGTATTAGCATTTCTTGGATTATAACTACTGGAAGCAAAAAGAGTCATATTCTAGTATACAGACAAACATGTACAGTGGATTTACTTTTATAGACTGTGGTAGCCTAGCGGTTAAGGTGCTGGACTCTGAACCTGATGGTTTTGGGTTCAAATCCCACAGCAAAGCTGCCACAGTTGAGTTCTAAAGCAAGACCCTTAACCCACCATTGAGTGAATTGCAAGACGGTATCAGTTGTAAGTCACTCTGGATAAGGGCGTCTGCTAAATAAATGTAAATGTAAATGTTTTAGCTCTCACTGGGTGAAGAGAAACCTAGATAAACTCCATGAGATTCAGCCTGTCTTAAACAGGACAAAATAAAAAAGCCCTACACAGGCACACTCAGATTGTCCAGTCTGGGATTAATGTGGGGTTATGATATTAGTTTCAGCACAATAGGGAGGAGAAGGAAATGAAAATGCAGATGAAGCAAGAAAAGTGAGTCACAGAATAGTGCTTACCATAAGCAAGATAAAAATACCAAGCTGTTTCTGCTATTAAAATATATCGAGATTGCAACAATGCTGAGACATTAATGGGAATTAAAGCATTTATGATTTTTTTCATGATCATGCCTTCTTAATCAGGGTTCAGTTCAGGGTTAAAGTCAGCTAAGTGCAAGGTGGGAACCAAGTTTGGACAGGGTGCCAATCCATCCTACACACACACTTACTCACATAAACTGGGATACTTTAGAGACACCAGTTGACCTAATGCTTGGTCGTAGGGAACTCGCACTGACACAAGATCATGCAAACTCTACTCAGGCCAGGTATAAGAATAAAATCTCTTGAGTTATGAGCCTACAGTGGTAACTATTGTGCTGCCATTGTAACCTGATAATGAACGTGTTTAGAAAATAATATTCAGTTGAACACTACACATGATAGGGAAATAGAAAAAGGTAGGAGAAATATCAGGAACTTGAAACAGTGGAACATGGAACTTCAGCTAAAGTTTAGGTGTGACATTGTAATTAAGTCGACTTGGTTGCCTTTTTACTGACTGTAGAGTTTTCATGGAAAGATTTACATGGATTTAGACTTTCTACAGCCACTGTTAATGTGTACAGTTTCTTGCAGCATGGCTCTAACCACAGAGACACAGATGCTCTCAGGTTTAAGTCAAATGACATCTTGAATTTCTATCCATCCATCCATCCATCCATTATCTCCAGCTTAATCCACATGAGGTCGCAGGCCAGCCGGTTCCTACCCGGCAATCTGGTTGCAAGGGCAGGAACAATCCTAGACAGGGTGCCAATCCATCGTAGGGCACACACACACACACACACACACACACACACACACACACACACACACACACACACACACA
>JAUZSV010203879.1:0-12724 GCA_034780495.1 Parotocinclus cesarpintoi
ATATAGTCCTAATATATATTTATCACTTTTTAAAATGTGAGTTTTCAAACCAGCCAGTTATGTCAGGTATGTTACCACATGTAGTACTATGTAATAAATGAAGGGCTGGCCAGTCTAATCCTTTATCAGCACCTCCTATGAAGTTTGACTTGGCAGTTGCTCCACATTTTTAGAAGACATAAACTGCATGGCCAGAAGAATGTGGAACAGGTTGTTAAAGTTCTGGAAATCTAAAGCATCACAAGTACATTTATACTTTTTTTCAGTGCACCATAATCACATACAATGCTAAAAGTAGAAGCATTTTCTTTGAAGCTAAGGTCAGACTGAAATAACTAGGAATAATAGGAATAATTATACTTGTGCAAATTTTCATATAACTTAAATCCACTGTTTCACTGCAGACCATAAACAGCATATTACCCATATCTTACTTATCATGCTTGAGGTTACTTAGTCATGTATATAGATTAATGCAATCCTCCCAATCAATATAAACCCCCCACACACACACACAAAATAAAACAACAACAACAAAAAACATTGTTTAGTAAGTAAGGAAAAACAAACCAAACTATCAAAATAAAACAATAACAGTGGTTCTTACATTTAGTCATTAATTAAGTCATTAATTACGGGCCAGCCTGTGCCCATCCAGCAACTCTTGGCGCAAGGGCAGGAACAACCCTAGACAGGATGTATGATTCTTGCTTTGGGTGTAAGAGGTCCTGGGTTCAAATCCCAGACAAGCCCAATTTCCTTGTTCTGCCTTGTATGTGTTACAAAGACTTGCTGGGACTGTGGTAGCCTAGTGTTTAAGGTACTGGACTATGGACCAGAAGGTCCGGGGTTCAAATCCCACCTTTGCCAAGCTACCACAGTTTGGTCCCTGAGCAAGGCCCTTAACCCACAGTTGCATGAATTGTAAGTTGTTCTGGTCTGCTAAATGCCATAACTGTAAATGTAAATGAAGAGCACACACACACACACACTGTCACACACTAAGTGCCACTTTAGAGACATCAATTAACCTAACACTTCTTGCTGTGAGTTAGTGGTGCTACTCACCAAACCCCCATGCTGCCCAGTTCTTACATTTACTTTACCTTATATGTTTGCAAACAGTATGATCCCAAGATTTGTCATGATTTGTCTGGTTAACCTCATTTGTAAATAAACATCCACTCCTGCATTTCATGCTGCAATACAGTCCAAAAAAGATGGGACAGGGCAATTTAAAGGTAATAATAATAATAATAAATATTGATATGATTTCAAACAGTTGATTTTTATCATGATTTGGTACAGAAGCCCACAGAAGGCTGAGGCTTAGAGGAGCAAAGGTGGACACAGGATCTCCTGTTTGTGATGAGAAAATAATTGAAATGTCCCTCGAAGAATTATTGTAAGGGATATACACTACTCAATAAAAAATGTGGGATAATTTATTTTGGGGTATCCCCTAATCTGAGGCATCCGGGATGCACTGTCACACAGGGGAAATGTGTATTGTAGTCAGATGTTTTTGAAAAAATGGACGCCTTGTGCTCTGAACCAAAGTTGATAAGAAACATACAGAATATTTCCATCTACAAGTCTAAGTGTTAAGGTCTGTCATGGTATAGAGATGTGTCAGGTTTACCCTTGGTAAAGGTTATTTACACTTCTGTAATGGCAGCATTAACACAGAAGAGCAGAGCAACATTTTTTCTGCTTTCAAGATGACATCTTGTTCAAGGATGTCCATGCATATTTTAACAAGACAATGCAGAAGCACATACATCACACATTACAGAGGTATGACTGCAGAAGTAGAGGGTACAGGTTATGAACTGGGCTGTCTGAAGTCATGATCTGTCCCTAATTGAGAATGTGTGGAGAATGTTGGAAAAAAAGACAAAATAACACCAGAAACACTAAATCAATGGGTATCCTTTGTGACAAAACATCTGTAAAGTCTTGACCACATTACAAAGTGGTAAATGCTTTACTGTGCCAACTTTTTTATGTGTTGCAGGTCTGAAATGCAGGAAAGTTAAATTAAAAGGTAAATTAAAATGAAATTAAGTTAACAAGACAATATATAAAACATATCAGGTTAATACTGTCTAAATAAAAGTCAAAGTAAATGAAAGAAACCCTGCTTTTTATTTAAAGTCCAAACTTTCTGACTTGGGGTTGCAACATAAAAAGTACAGCTCTGGGAAGTCAAGAAAATAATATAATTAAAACTAAAGCTAAAACTAAAATAGCCGCTCTGGTGGTTTGGTGGTAAGCACCAGCTGCTCAAACGGCAGAGGTCCTGAAGGCTTGCAACATGAAGGTCAGGTGGTGCATTTATGAAACATGTGATCGACTGTCCAGGGTGTACCTATGCCTGTGTCCAGTGAATTCCTTATGGGCTCCTTACAACAGGAACAAAATATAAAGAAAACAATGCATAGAACATTGTAAAATAGTAAAAGTGTAAAGATGCCGTGGAGTGGGCACCAGTTTGCATTGCAGGCCTGAATAGGGGTCACGGTTACATTTCCTGTGGATATTTTCTCACCTGACCTCCGACCCTCAGACACATCTAATCCTGTCGGCATGTGAATCAGTGATGCGGCCGGGAGGCACCTCCAGATCTCCATCAGGATCCATGTGGTGACCAGCGTATTAGACCACGGTACCACCCAAGCTATTTACAAAACTCAAAATCATAAAAACACTGATGTGGATGACCCTTCTCTATGAATATCAATCACATTGTGATAAAACTGGTCTGTTAGAGCTGTATTTGTAAAGTTGAAACATCTGAACACAGCAACAGGACACAAAAGTTTGCAGAACAGGACTGCAGGGGACTGATGCATGTAGCATGTACAAATCATCTGTTCTTATTTTGAGTACTTAAACAACTGTTTTAAATTGCTTCCGGAAGCAACATCAGGTCCTTGGGATTCCAAGACAGAGAAGCTGCACACAAGACCAAGATCAATATTTACAAGGCCAAGAACTAGCTGATGAACTACAAAGCGCACTGCTGAACTTGGAGCAAGTTAATAATCTTCTGGCAATTGGTACACGTGGGATTATCACATACCAGAAGGACACTATCTGCCCAAATTTAAGTTATATTAAGTTATTGGACATTTCAATAATTTTCGTACACATTTGTTGACAAACTGGATATCCTCCACCCATCTTTGTGACTCTTTGTGTTATTAATTTTCTGATAACCCATTTAAATCAGCATGTTAGAGCAGTGGTTAGCTTTGTGCTTAGCATCATACTCTTTAAGTTGAACTTGTTTAGGTGTACAGTGTTTTCTGTGTGCTCTATGTTATTGCTACAGGTTCATTTTCATTTGTGTTATTAAACTTGTGTTATCACAGACCCAACCCTGGGGATTCAAGGACTTCAGAATCTCAAATGAGGGAAGCTGATGATGGACAGGCTCAGCACAGGGTTCTCTGAGACGGCATAGTAAATGGACAATGACCTTGTTGACTGGGTGCCACGGTGGCACATGCAGTTAGAGTGGTCACCTCACAGCTCTGAGAATCTCTGGTTTAATCTCAACCTCTGCTATGTGGAGTTTGAATATCCTCAATATATTGAAAATACCTGGGTTGAATATCCTATCCTCGCGTGGGTTTACTCTGGGTGCTTCCTCCCATAGTCCAAAGACATACATTCTGTTTATTGGTCAGTCTAAATTGGTCCAGTGTTTAAATTATTGACTAGTATTTACATGTGAAATCTGCACCAAATCTTAGTGAAATTTGGATCTGCTTGCTGTATCCTGTGTGTTGCAAGATTCTGGGTTGTTGAGGTGAATAAGTCAGAGCAAACATCATGTTATCCCAATACAGACTACTCTGAGATCCCTGGTTTGATCCCGACCCTGGGCTCCACCTCTGTGGAGTTTGCATGTTTTTTGTTAATGTGTGCTTTCTCTGGGTCTTTCCACATTCCAAAGACCAGCATGTTAGGTTAATTGGTGTTTTTAAAGAACCCTTAGCGTTTTGAATGTATGTATGAGTGTATGTGTCTTATGATGGATTATTGCCCTGCCTGGGGTTGTTTCTGCCTTGCACTCTGTATCACTAGCTAGGCACCAGCTCGGCCTGGCATAAGTGAATAAGAGAATGAATGAATTAATGGTTTCTCCCAGGGCATATGAACTTCTGGGCCCTCCTACAGGGACAGTCTAAAAACAAAAGTGAAACATTTCTTTATTATGTAATCTTAATAAAGAATAATTATTAACAAATAGTATATACTAAAAATATACATGTTACTTATTACATAATAAATGTAATAATTTATTAAAAAGCATAAAAGATAATACACTTTTTTCCATAAAAAATCCCGTAGACCAAAATAATCATAGAATAGAAAGAGTTAAACCAATTAAATACTACTGGCCACCAGGTTTAAATCTCCCTATAAATGTGTCCCAGTGGATTTACCGAGATTTGGCCTTAGAAGCACACAGGAATGTTTGTTTGTTTGTTTATATGGTTTATTTAACGTCATATAAGTTTTTATTGGCCATTTCAGCGTCACACAAGGTAACATCAATATATAGTCATATAAAAGAAATAAAATATCCCATCATTTTTGTGTGCAGTATTATATCCGACTCAAGTCGGACCAACTGAGTGTAATTAGTTAACCTAAAGCATATCTTTTTTATTATGGGAGAAACCAAAGTAAACTCACGCAGACCAGGGGAGGATCCAGGCCGCACCACCCTGAACCCAGGACCTTCTTGCTGTGAACGGATGGTGCTACCTTCCAAACCACTGTGCTGCACATACATGAATATTGTGAAGTTGCTTCCCTTAAATCAACCACATTATATATTATTTTACAAATAAGCAGTACATAAACTGCTCTATGTATACAATGTATATTTGTACATTTTTGTACACTATTGACTCTAATACTGGACTCTTAATATTTGACCACCCATTTTCTGTGTTATTTAAATATCTGTTAGCAAAAGACTTGCTGCATTAAATATCACATTAGTATACCAATTCTTTGTGATACTAAACGAAGGATACCATCCTTGGGAGGCTGTTAAAAATTTGCGTGTAAGGGTCAAATTGGGCACGGATGACTGAATGACAACTGGATTGTACTGGTTTCTTTTGGATGGAAAGATCTGTCCAAATTACTGATAAAATGTAAGTGTATTGTGCTTGCCAGCTCCATTATTGTTTGTCGAGCCATCCAGGGATGGAAGTCATGGATGACATGTGCT
Source organism: Parotocinclus cesarpintoi (assembly GCA_034780495.1). Taxonomy (NCBI): domain Eukaryota; kingdom Metazoa; phylum Chordata; class Actinopteri; order Siluriformes; family Loricariidae; genus Parotocinclus; species Parotocinclus cesarpintoi. Next base: position 5,258 of record JAUZSV010203879.1, read on the forward strand.
ATTTCATAAAGTATTGGTAGATTTTGGCAGTCGGATGTATCTTGCAGAGATGGATGCATGTACACTTTAATATGTGGCTACAATGTGTCTCAATCCTTCCCCTGAAGTGGTTTAAGCAATCTTATTTCAGTTGGATATAAATGCTTCATGGATGTTTGGGTTTTTATGTGGCTTAGCCGCCTATTCCGGATACAATCCTGGTACTCAAGATGCATGAAATGACCTAGTGTAAACAAAGCCTGAAATATAAAGAAAAGGGTTCCCTGAAGCATGGAATCAGTTATAACAACAAACAGGAAATCAGATTTATATTAATGTACATGGTTTTGTAAAAATGCTTTCATGAACATATGAATTACATATACATACATTACTGTAAGCATTCTGTTGTTATGCACAATTTGTCATCTTTTGAAAAGGCACCAGCAGTGACCAAATGTTTTCTTTTGTTGTCATTTTCATTGATACTCATATATTGTTCTCTGTATGCTTTTCTGTGACACCGTATCACCGTATCTTGATCAAATCATCACTTGATCTTGATTTATGATGTGCAAATGGTGCTTTATTATCAAGGAACATGGCTGTGATGACAGGAAATGCTGATTTCATATCTTGGCTGAATGCATCAAATGAAGAACTCCTCTGGGGAGCAGATGATCCAAAAACTGTCATTCAGTTGCCAGATTTACACCAAGAATATTTCCTAAAAGAAATCAAGGCTGTTGCATTTGCAGAAGAATTATATTATTTAGATGATTATATTATTTAAAGATCAGCCAATCGGATGGCAGCAAATCAGTGTATTTAGACATGCATGGCCAAGACACAATGCTAAAGTTCAAACTGAACACAAGAATGGGTAAAAATGCTGATATACAAATGCTGCTTGCAAGTTGTTACAAATAAGTTGTGGAGAATAAACATGCACAAATAAAGTCCCTAAACACATCAGATTAAAACAGTGAGAACAGTTTCTAGTCATATATATGTTTCAAATTTTAATTTGTGCTTGAATATACAGTACATGTGCAATCTACCGGTGGCTACTGGCCTTTCAAAACTCAGTGTCAGCTTACATCATAAAATTTGTCAATTTATTCATATGTAACGTCTGCTCTCTGTTCCTTTGTTTTTCCTAAAGAAACTTACCAAGTAGGTGTCTTTGCCAGGAATCAGTCGTTTTCTCAATGGCCAGCAGAGCAAGGTGAGCAAGGCTTATAGACGGCATTTGCCCGAAGTGTTGTGGTTGTAAGACTTTAACCTTTTCTACACCCGCAGATGTAGCTCCAATTGTCGCCACTAACAATAATAGTTGCCACTAACTAACACTGTCCAACAACAAACAACAACAACAAACAAAATGATATTAAACTGGAATCCAGTGCTTTCTGCAATTCTACATGAACTGTTTCATGCTTTCCCATTGAAGTGAATGGACTCTCAGAAAAATGCATTGGTCATAGGCCGTTTAAGAGAAAGATTTCTTGAAATTTATTCCATTGACAATAAGGGGACATGATAAGTGATCAAATAAGTAGATTTGTGATAGGTAGCTAATTTGGAACAAGCTCGTCTTTGAGATGAAGTGTTCTAACGCATTTGAAGTCCATAAAATGCTAGCACAAATGTACATATTTCACCATTTAACTTTTTACATTTTTGTTAAGGGGCCTACCTTTTTCCTCGCAGTGCTGCCTCGCTGATTGCTGTTACAGAGCAATCAGTGAGACAGCTTCTAACTAATTTCTTTTTAATGACCTGAACACCTGTGTCTCCCTCTACTTAAGTGGTAGTTCTGGCAGTTGTCATTGCCAGGTTTTTTCACTCCACCATGAACTTGCTGTGCGCCTGACCACCGGTGCACCGGTGACAGGCTGCACGTGTGCACCATCTTAACGTTCAGTTGGTAACATCCGGGGGCGTTTAGAGCTGAAGGATGTGTATGAGAGAAACCTCAGAGGTATTTAGCCATTTTAGGGAAAGATCCAGATTTCCCCGTTCCGTCCCAGCCCAGCTGTTATCGAGTCTCACTTCAGCCGGCTGCGCGCCTCCATTTGAGACGTGCCCTGGTGTCTCTTTTTAGTGTGTTACTGCACGCTCGAGCTCACACTCTCCCTCTGGTGCTCCGGAAATGCCTCTGTGCCTCTCGATTTGAGGAGAATCCCAAAACGCACACTTTCTTGCGCTACAAGCGCGTGCGAGCTTTTTAGTTTTCATGCGTTAGAGAGCCTTTCGCTCCTTTTTTCCCATTTTAGTTTGGTTATTTATTATTTCCCCATTATTATTTTTATTCTATGCCTTGGGATTCCTCGGTCCCACATACTTGGGTCCTACTACATAGCGTAACAATTTTAGGGAAAGCTGAGCTTCCCTTGCAGTCCTAGAGAAATTGTGGCTGGTGCAATCATCTAAATTACTGAGAAATCTAAGCTGCATTTGGATAACAGAATCACTTTGTTAATACTATAATCACACATACTAATTGTTAGTGACAACAACTGGAACTACATTTGCGAATGTAAAAAAGGTTTAAGTATTACAACCACAACACTTCGGGCCAAGGGCATCTAAGCCTTGCTCAACTTGCTCTGCTGGCCATTAAGAAAACTACTGATCCCTGGAAAAGACACCTACTTGGTACATCAGGGTCTTGATTGTTGAAAGCCACCTATCCACACAGCACAAGAGAGCTTTTGCAGACTTTGTCCATGAGGTTGACCTAACCTTGAGGATGACCTGGGTAAACTGGTTTCCAGTGACAGTAAAGTGCACAGCTTAAGTCTTGTTTGCTCATGCTGTCAATTAGACTGATTTAAGCGAAAGACATTCAGATCCTATTCCTGATCTGATCCTATTATTCCTATTCCTGATCCTATTATTGATCTGCCTAATATTTACAATCCAATTTAAATTATATGACAAAAATTAGGCATCCAAATGAAGCCTGTTTCTGATTGTTTGGTTAAGTGCATTCACACTGGTGGCCTGTTGAACCAGGTCATTTAGAAGGGCTCTGGAAGTGATCCTATGGTCATGCCTAATTTCTTTACTGAATACAATGATAGTACAGGTTGATAAAAAATGCCTGGGTGTTCTTCTATCTAGGGTAAAACCGCTGTTGCTGTTCTTAGGAACTGCGGATATCTGGATCTCACAAAGACTGCACAAAGAGCACTGAACAAAATTATGTTAATGGACAGGCACTAAAAGGAGAAACTGATATTTAAAAACAAAAGTTCACCCCTCATTTGAAGCTCCTTCCACAATGCAAAGGTAAATATTTGAGCAGAAATGAATAATGCTAATCTTCTGAGGCAAAAGGACAACACAAAAATACTAATCCCAAATGTGAAGCATGGTGGAGGGAGCATCATTTGGGGTAACAATGAATTAAACTGCATTAAGACATTTCACAAGAGAATAACAAAAAAAGGAATAATGACCTTCAGCTTGTCAGATGTTGGATTATGCAACAAGACAAACATTTAAAGCAAAATGTAGAATGTTTTTTAAGATAATCTGACATTTAAAATTGTCAATTGAGAGTTCAGGCTTCAGGCTATTGAGATGTCGTGGCGTGACTTACAAGAAATCAAAAGAAGGTCTACAACTTTAGTGAAAGTCTGGTCAACCAAACCACATGTTAAATACAGGGGTAAGCACATATGGGTAGCACGATGATGCAGTGATTAACAAGGTCACAACAAAAGCGCCTGTGTGGGGCTTCCCCATGTTTGTGTTTGTGTTGCCTCTAAGTACTCCGGTTTCCTTAAACATTCCATGACAGACATGTGTTACGTAACTGGTCACTCTAAATTACTGTGAGTGTCTGTCTAGTATCAACAAAACATCTATTTTTTATTTTCTCTCATTTAATACATTGGTTTAACTACAAATCAAATAATTAGTGTGACAATTAAACAGTGATAAATATGTGAAAGATTTCCAAATGTGTTGGTGTTTGGTATGTTCTCCCATTTGCTGTAACAGCAGCCTACACCTAAGATGGATTCTACATTTGTGCAAAAACCTGACAATCCATGTTATCCCATCAGGATATCAGAATATTCTAAACATCATCTTGAGATGTTAATCAATGCTTGGCTTTCTCTGTCGCCAAGTGCCCCATAAATTCTGGACATGGTTTTGTCAATGTCAGATTACCACCCCCTAACCTAAGGGCTGGCATGGTATGGGGCTTGGTCATTGGGGCTGGGACATCGTCTTCTCCAGTGATGTTCATACATTTTTCAACAAGATAATGCAAAAACACATGCAGCACACTTTACATTGGCATGGCTGTGGAAAAAGAGGATAGCGGTACTGGATTGGCCTGCCTGCAGTGCTAATCTGTCTTTTCAAAATGCGACAACAGCAACCTCATACTGTTGCATATCTCATAATGGGTTAACAGGAAGTACCAGACAAAATAAAACCTGAAACACTAAATAAAGACATATTTTAATTTTTGAGAGAAGGAATGGCAACATTACAAATTAAATGCTTTACCATCCTGATGGTTTTTGGAATGTGTTGCCGGTCTGAAATGCAGGAATGGATGTTTATTAACAAATGAAATTATGTTGACCTGACAAAACATTAAATATCTCATATTGTCATTCATTCTAGTGGACTTCTGACCTCCACTTTAGCTTTTCCATATTAGACTTCCAATGAATAATCAATGTATATAATAAAGATGTATGTTATTAGACAGGCAGAATGGATTTGTCTATTTTTTGTCTCTGATCAGATTAAATCACAATGTATTTGTAATGAGCTGGGAGAATCCAGGTTATTTGAAAGGGATCATGAATGGATAATCATAAAATGTGTACATGCCATATTTTATTTGCAAAAATATATGGCATACCTTTTTAATTTAGAAAATAAATCGGATTACAAAAACAGCTGTGGGTGCCCAGTGTTTTGCGTAAGACTGTATGTCATGGGCCATCAATCGTGACTGATATCCCAGTGGTCTCCTGTTCTTATTAACCTGACAAATATCATGATTGGAAACAAATACAGACAGGGATTACAGCTGCTCAGGACTTGAATCCTCCTTGACTACAGAAAGAGAGGAAACAAATCAAGACATTAAACAATCCTTTCTCATTCGAAGAGTTCACCTGACACAGGCCATCAGGTTTTCATTGACAAGCAAAACAGAAGGCTACCGGTATCCACAACATGCCTCCCTCCCACCCAGCTACTTCTAAAACTAAATTCCTGACTAATTCTAAACAGCTGTGTGTTGCTCATGTCATATCAGCAGTGCGTGAGATCCCAGAGCTCTACGCTGCACTGGGTCTGACCCTATGCCCTAAGAAATGCATGATCCCTTTATTTGGGTGGACTACTTGTTTAAGAATCACTTAATAACACAACTGACCAGTAAGCGATGGTGCTCTGTACAGCTCAGTTTCCTGTGTTATACTGCAGAAAAAAGTGCCAGTCAGAGATTACCCAAAAAGCTTTCTGGTAGCACCATTAAAAAAGACTGGAGCAATGGTCTGTGCCAGCAGACCTGCAAAGACATAGCAAACAGCTTTTGTGACAATTCTGTGACAAACACATGGGCAGACACAGACATGTTTGGGTTACTATCCATCTCATGCACTAGCACCAGTATATGGACTTATTTAAGGTGCACACTAATTAGCTGATATTTCCTTTTTAAATATCACCATATGAGCATTCTCTGTGACTGAATCACATACATTCAGCTCCAAAATTGCTTTGGCACCCCAGATGTAAATGGGATTTAAAAACATCTTTCTGATTAATTTTAAACCTATACTGGAAATATGACAAAAATCTAACCTTTAACTGAAGTAATTAGTTAATAATTTGATAGACAAAAATAAAACCAATATATTATATTAATAGATTTTTTTACCACATCAATGTTTTGGAAAAAAGATGTAACTGAAGCCTGTTTGCATTTATACTTTATGAGTACACCTGAGTATCTGCTGAGGAACTCTTAAGCAGTCATCCATGACTTCCTGTTTCACTTGGGTATACATACGAGGTGACAAAGAGTCCAGATCTTCTTTTTAGCTCACCCCACAAGATTTCAATGGGGTTTAGATCCAGAGACTGTGATGGACCTGCCAAAAGCTTGAGTCCATGGTCATTAAGACAATTATTGGAGGATTTGGACATAAGTTTTAAACAATTGTCCAAGATATAGTTGTAGCTTCTTGGAAGATGCAAACAGACCTTTTTTTAAAACCTTCTTGTACTTAGCCCGTAATGCCATGTTTTCTTAGAAAAAAACATCACAACTCTTACACATCACTCCTACAGGAAATAAACACCACTCTGGTTCTTCAGTTAACAAGCACAACCATAAACTTAAATAAGAATACGTCGCTGGCTGAACACGACCAAGAGGGAACGAGGCCTTAATTTCTGGAACAGGCAATGCAATATCACCTTTTAAAGACATTTAACCTTAAAGAAGGTAAATTCACAGTGAGACTTTGAGAAGGAAGTTACAGCAGTCAAGTGACAAATGACAGCACTTGGTTTCTGTGGTGTTAAGTACAAACCGTAACATAGTTACTACTCACACACAGTAAATACAAAATAAAACAACATTCATGAAAAGAATAAACTAAAAGCCCAACATATCAAAGAATGACATAAATAATATTTATGGCAGTAATATGCACATGCTAAACCATTTTCATTTTCATTCGACTACAACACCCAGAATTAATAGTGTTTTTATTAAGTGGGTTTGTGTTTGTGTGTACTACAATGATTTATGGGATGCTATAACGTACCAGGTATTAAGTAAATAACCCAGATACCCAATTTTATTTATTTATTTAAAAAAATATATTTTTGCTACTGTTCTCTCTCTGTCTGTTCTATCTCTTTCTCTCTGTTTCTGTCTCACTCTCTCTTGCTCTCATTCTCTTTCTCTCTCTCAAATAGATTTATGGAATGAGACAGAACTGTATTTTCTACAACAGATCAAAGTTAATGCTGTTGTTTGATGCGAGCAGGTATTTCTGAAGGATTAGGTAACTGGGAAGCATGCAGGAAACTGAGAAAGGCTGTGAAAAACGAGCGCATTTACCTTTGGCGTGCTGCATTGCAAAGACGATTATACTTTTATCTTAAATGAAATTTTCCCTTATTTGGTTTTTGCTGGTGGAATGTTCTTGTACACTGGAATGAACTGGTATACGTTCTTCATGCCTTGTAGATGGGGTTACTGTCACTGGAACCAGTTAGACCAAGAGAGAAATGTCATGTCACAGTAATCAGGTAATCAGCAGAACATTAGTACTGATTTGTAAAGACCCCTAACTCTAAATGGACTATTCTATTTAGGCATGTCTATTTTATATAACTAGAGCATATAACTATTGTTAGGGTCCTACCCGCTCCCGGAGCTTGTAGTCGTCCGCGCCGATCGCCCTTACAGAGCCATCGGTGGGGATG
>JAUZSV010203989.1:0-12724 GCA_034780495.1 Parotocinclus cesarpintoi
ATAATCTACATGACTACCTTCCCACTGGAAAAACGTGCCTTGATTGAATATGGTGGCTTTCAAGATGGCATCCATGTTTCGAACATAGCCTAAAAGATAGACCCCCTCGTTACTTGCTGGGGTATTCCGATATGCCATTTCCCTTTTGTTTCTAAAATCATGTGAGTATCATGTGGGTATCATGTGACTTTTCCTGACCCGGTACAACCCTTTACACAAAGAACAGGAATCCTAAGGTCATGTACAACCATATTTCCATGACCACTGACTGTTTCTGTTCATTGACTGACAGAAGGTGGACAGACAATGTGATTAGTGGCATTAAACTAAATAACTAAGGCAGATTTTAACCCTTAATAATAAGACTGTCAAAATCAGCCTGTTAATTTGATATTATTTGAACGCACTTTTCACCATATTCTACATGCGTGATACAAATAATATTACTATTATCCTAGGGGAATAGAGCTGGGGAAAGCATCAGTGATTATTTTTTTCATTACTGTGCACATGAAAGTTACTGCTTGGTCTGGTACATAGCCTGCACATTCTGTTTCTTAAGAAAAACAACAGAAACTGTAAATATGGCATTTAAAAGGCATCATTTTAATAATCTTTCTTGTTTTTTTACTCTGACCTCTGGCATCTCTGCAGCTCACTAGCAATGAAATTGTGTACTCAACAAACAAATACATCTATTCTATTAAAGCCTATGTCATCATATGGTTATGCAGTGCTTTGAACTCGAAAAACTATTTATATGTTAAAATTAAATCAAATAATCGCAATGAATTCTACAAATGCAATTACTTATAATTACATAATTTAATTGCTTAACTGACAACACTTCTGTATTGCCAGGTTTAGTTAGTGTATTAATTATCAGCAGCTCGTTAGTGCAACACCACTAGTCTACATTTACAATTTTCACTCTGCACCTACAACAGATACGGAATTAAAAGAATTCTGCGTTTAGGCGGTCCACTTGTTACAGGTTAGGAAGCATGTTCAGCAAGTATTAAATGTTCTCTGATAATTTAAAAAGCGGAGATATGCAAAGTAAGGTCAAGAAAGAAAAGCAGAAAAAAACACTCAAGTGACAGCATTCACAAAATCCAGTTAACTCACTGCTGGCTAAAAAGAGTCCTATCAATACCTTTACAGCCTAAATAATGTTTGCTAATGAATAAAAGTCTTATCCACTTTAACCACTGTACAATTTTTATCTGATAAATTCCCTTAAAAAGCAAGACTCTTCACCTTTTAAAGTAACACATCTATGAAGCATTTAGTGCATCTCACATAACTGACCCTCCATTTAAACAGGTTTGATGCACACCACTTAAATAAAACAATCTTCTGTCAAGTTTTTATTTTTTTTATAAAAACTTCCATAAAAATAAAACTTCTAAAAGTCTATTTCAGCCATGCGTATAATGAAGACCACCATGAAAAATATGATCTCACTAGTAGTATGGTGTACTTGCGTAATGCTTTACACAGTATTAGCCATTATTTCAATATTCAGTAATACTGAGAAACCATCAAAATAAACAATTATGCAAAACAGTGGCTACCATTACATGTTTATGTTCCCTTTGCATGTTTGTTCTTGTGTTTCCTCACATGCCTTCAGTGAAACTTGCATACATTAGTACAGTTTGTAGTGTGGTCTGCCCAGGTCAGATTATATAAAATAAAAATCACTTAACCCAAAATGAAATATAATACATTGTTTATATACATAACTATAAACAATGCTAAAAACTGCTAAAAAAATTGTTTTAATTCAGTGTCACTGAATTTGTTTATAAAACTGAAGTAAAAAGTTTATGTGCAATAACCTCTTCTTGGATTATATATATATATAATTGAAATTTAAATGTATTAAATATATAATAACATCTGCAAGTAATATTAAGCTTCAAATACAGCTCATTTGACTTGAAGGTAAGAGCCAATTGAAAGCATATGCGATAACTTCAGATAACTACTTAAGTTTTACAGATATAACTTCTTGCAGTGGTTAATTGTAAAATTAAAAAACGTTTATATTTTTTTTAGCACATATGCAGTTCAAAAACAAAACTGTTAAAATATGTGCTGGATAATAAGATTAACTACAAATACCTACAAAACTATGCACAATTTCTAATAAATCGAAACAGATCGCCATCAGAGGGGATCTTAGCAGTTGGAGAAATAGGATTGGATGTTGGAGGTCTTTATGAACAACAGAACAGAATTAATGGCAGATTACAGATGATAAAGATGATGTTAATCTCTAGCTTGCCTTCACAACAGAGGCTGACATAAAGCACAAATGCTTCTACACAGCTGTGTTATTACAGTTTAAATGGAAGACATAACTGAATGCTGAGACAATATACTCAATTATGCATTAAAAAAATTCAAACTGCTGCTGCACCAGATTCCGACATATAAATGGGTCATCCAGTGACCTTTTCCCATTCAATTTTGCTTGTATAAAACCCTCACTGGTGTCAGGACTATACACACCTTTTAGATGGAAATGATTTGATTGAGTATGTGCACTACCACAACGAGCACTAACAAGACATTTCAGACTTGAAATGCTGAAGACTAGAAAGCTTTCGCAAAAGTCAGTTAAAGCATTAGTTCATATTAAGTCATGTCATGCTTTTATGGGATAATAATAAAAACAGGGATGTTAGTTTCCACATTCCAGTAGATCAATGCACAATCGGTGTCTTTTATTGCATTCGTGTTCTCGCTAGCTATGCAAACTAAAAGACTAGAAAATATTTTAGATGTGAAATTGCAACAGGAAAGCGTCTGTTGCTGATCTCTTTAAGATGTAGCCACAAAAATCTACATGGCACATTTACATGGCAAAACCAAAATATATGCTGTGTTCTATGACCCTGTTTGCACAGATTGCTTCATGCATCTTTAGTATCAGAATTGCAAACATATACACCACATAAAAATGCATGTGAAAATACACCAGAAATTAATTTAAAACAGACCAAAAACAGACCCATCACTCAAACCATTTCAGAAGGTTGCCCGACACACATTTTATCCAGATGTAAAATCTATAAATTTATCTGTCTCTCCAAGATGATTCTGCCAACCCATATAGTCCATAAATGCCAGTGTAAGTATCTTTAAGGAGATAAATATCAAAGAAAAAAAAAAAACAGAAGGTACGATGGGATTCAAGGTTTCCCACAATACATTTGTAACTGAAATACTCCTGCAAGACTAATTGCAAAACGTTATGCTAAGTGTGGCCATATATTGTTTATGGTAATTAATATATGGTATATTCATTTTGAAGTATCCCCTAATTTTTGTGAGTGGTATAAATAAAAATTTCTAGTGCATCAAAGACAATTTACTCGTTTACAGCGTGACGTGGTATACATCAAATAAACCTACAATGTCATAACTCAGCGGAAATTAAACAATCTATAATGTAATATGGCTGTATGTTCCATTTCAAAACTGCAGCATGTTTGCATGTACACAGAGCACCTAAAGATCATCATGTACAATATGCATTGGTATTTTCTATCACATTCACTAAGTGTTTAATTAATGAATTATGCTATTATGTTTAATATTTTTTTAACCATACTAAGAATATATCATGTTACGAATCACAGTGCTTAGCCCTGACCTATTTCTAGTTGACAGAATTACAACAACTGATTAGGCTAACAAACAGGGAAGATTGCATAATTTGCATAAAAACTGTATAATATTATAATTATATAAGTATATATTAGACTAGTACTGATTAGGCAAGTAATAAAACACTCAGTTATATACTGCTCAAAAACTATATCAAAACAATAGGACACTTCAAAACCAAAAATATCCCATAATCAAATATAGAGTAGTGTATAATTAATGGGTGAAAGAACCAAACATGGAGTACATAACAGCAGAATGTGACATACAGAAAAACTGACAACCAAACTTAGCAATCTTGAAAAAACGCAGAATGAATGACAATGTGACAATACCAGTTGGGAGAACAATACAGCTATTAACTGTGTGTCAAAGAAAAGTCCCAAATAGTGTTGAGCACATTATCTGCGTCCCCCCCAAAGTGCACACTGTCATGTCCTTAATGTAGGTCTCTGCTGCGTGAGCCCTTGAGGCGCATTGCTTAAAATGTAGTTAGAACAACGCCCAAATCACTTTAAGACTAAATCGTCAGCAATGGTTTCAAACAGTGGTAAATAAACTGGTTGTTTATAACAACCCTGGTTAAAAACGTACATGTTTTCCCTGCTACAACGCCAAGAAATAATTAAAACAAAAAAAAAATATTTAGCAGATGAAGAGCAATTGCTTCCAACGGCCAACATTTCACACAGTACACCAAATTCTTCAACTCTGACCAACATGGAGCAATGAGGAAAGAAAAGATAGATAAAAACAGGAAATACAAATTGCCCTTTCCCACTAATATATATGCTACCTTGCTTAAAATGCACAAAATGAAAATGTACCAGTTTTGTTCTTGTTTTGGATTTTTAAATACAGGTGCATTACATTTAAACGTTTAAGAGATGTCTTTCTCCAGAGTGACTTACAATAAATAGTCATAGCATTTAATCAATTGTGGGTCAAGGGCCGTCCCAAGGGCCCAACAGTGGAAAAGGAAAGACTTTTTTTGGTTAACAGCCCAGTGCTTTAATCAATGTGCCACCACAGACTACATGTTAATGGCACTGATTCAACTGTCACTTCCAGCAGGACATATTGACTAAAGCGAGTTTAGTTTTTAGACCAGAATTTGTACATGTAAAGCCAGTTCCAAGTTGAATACATATCATTCAGTGAAAGCATTTCCCACAGAGCCAATGGTTATAACTGTACAATGCAGAATTACTCTTTTTCTGATGTTGTGCACTTAAGATACATCTCAAACATCAAAAATGGCCATTTTAAAAGGGCATAGTCACACAACCAAGACTAACAATTACAGGCAAAGAGAGTCATTACAAGCTTCATACTGCATGTTTAAAAGGTTGCTGAATTCAAGAACTAATAACCCTTGGCAGCTTTAGATTAATGTATGTATGCAAGAAAATAACAGGCAGCATATGTTTGTCCAAATGAATAAAGAGATATGAATCCAGTCAGACTAAGCCTACACTGATTCATTTTTCAGCTTTACATTTTTACTGATATTCCTGAGCAGATACAATATGGGTACTGCGACATCACTGACCATTAAAGGACAGTAAAAGCAGCAGAGAACATTACTTGGGCCACTCTATTCTTCATTTAGGGCACTTTAACATAAACCCAGTATTAACTGAATATTACAATATTAATTAAACTGTACTCAACCAGTATAACAGGAGTCCCAAAGAGTGCCAAGAAAATCCCAAGAAAATACTCCACACCATTACAACACCACCACCAGCCTGTGTAACAGCCAATAAATAAATAAATAAATAAATACAAAAACAAAAAAAAATTCAGACCAGGCAACGTTTCTCCAACCTTCTTTTGTCCAATTTTGGTAAGCCTGTGTGAATTGCCTATTACCCAGTGTGGCACTCAGAGGTTCAGAGATGCTCCACTGATTACCTTGTTTGTAACGTGGCCTTTATATTAAAATATTCTGCCAATTTTTCTTCGGCCTCTGGCATCCAGTTGTTGTTTTTTTTACAATTAACTAAATATTTTCTCATTTTTTGACAATTGTCTGTGAACCCTACAGATTACCGTCAGTGAAAATTACGAAAGCACCGAAATGAACATTTTTGGAGGATTTATTTATTTATTTTACTAGTTTGTAACTTTGACTATACTATGCATACCTGCACTATGTATAGAAATTAATTAAAGGACTATGTGAAAGAATTAAAATACAATTATATTGCACCTGATGTTTTGTGTCTCATTGACTTGCTTTAATTATTGACCGGTTACCAGTCAAATGTGTTCAACCATTGTTTTACGATGGTGTTACGATGCTGCTCTAAAATGAAGTTTTAATGAAATATTAAAATGATGTTAAAAGACAAAAGGTAGAATCTGTGACATAATCAGCAACACAGCAGACTGTCTCGTTAACCAGTATTAGGGTTTCATTGTTAGTTAGGAAGATTCACAAAGAGAATGCCCCACATAGGAAGCAGGCAGCAAGGGAATGAGACAGACAAGATGAACACTTTGTAAAGCACTAGCACATTCAGATCAAGATCTTGTTTTGTACACGTGATCCTAAATTAAATATTCCATTCGCATTTCTTTTAAAAGACAACACAAATGCTCACACTGTAGAGCTCCAACATAGCCTACATGTATGCTGCATTTACAAAGTGTCTCACTCTGGTTGAGTTTGACTGCGATATCAAAAACATCATTGTTCAGTATAAATTATTCAGTCTTTCACTTATCATTCAGCAACTGAAAATTAACCTAAAGGGCAGAATACCAACTATTCGGTACATCACTAGTAAAATTCCAGTAGATCAGCAGTTTCGGAAATGCCTACACCAGCACCTACACCATTAACCATAACACATTTAAAGTAACTTAAATCACCTTTATACTCCCTTCTGATGCTCAGTTTGAACTGCATCAAGTTATCTTGACTATAAACATGTTTACATTTTTAAATGCCCTGAGTTGTTGCCATTTGATTGGCTTATTAAGAAAATGTGTTAAAATAAGCTAATCTGAACCAGTGTACTTAATAAAGTGCCTAGTAAGAGCATGTCATGATTCTGTTTGTTGAGTCGAATAGTAGTTGTAATGGTTTCTAGGAAATCAAAGCAGGGCACTGAACAAACATACTGGAATATTAATTTCATGCTGGCCATATCAACTGACATCTTCTGTACTGCTGTGATATAATTATGACCATGCTGATCCGAAGACTGGTTCTTACAGGTACATCATGCCTTACAATCATTCACTCAAAAGTAAGAGTTGCAGACACATACTAGTACTACTTTAAAATATGGCAATATGAACATAATTCACACTGTGGTTTATGTCTATTTTGGGACACCTCAATTCTGACTAAGAAGAAACCACCAATTTTGCAGCTATTTCAACATGGTAGCCACAGCTTACAAAACACCGTCCGTCCTAAACATAGCATATAGATAATCAGCCCTTGCAAATCACTGAAGGTAACAAACATGACTAAATCAAATGAGCAGAGTTACATACAAGAGGCAAACACATCAAGAAATGATGTTACGGACTAAGGTAAGGCATAAAGTATTTCTAATGACTAAATGATAAAAATGAAGAGGTGACACAAATCAGCTAAAAACTTAGTTTAAAAATAGTTCATTCATCTTGTGGAAGGTCAAACATGAGGAGGTTTGCAGGAAATGACTGCTGTGGAAGTCGTGCAATTAGTCACACTTCGGAAGCCTTGAAGCACAAAAACATATACAGAACATCCAGAACAGCTTGTATGCCTCAAAGTCCTGAAAATCTTCATAAAGCATATACAGACATGCTGCGTGTTGGAAGGCACCCATAACCTGACAATTATTCTCAAGTTCAATTCCCGACAGCTCCAGAGGAAATCGAAACAGAATGAATTATTTCTTGAATAGAGGAGCAATCTGTATCCTGCGTTACCTTAGAGTGTGTTCAGCTGCAGTTGCCAAGGTTATTGACTGAGTTAGTCAATAACGTGGGACCACAGAAACAGTCATCCAAAGCTGAGTCTCGGCCCAGCAACCGCATGAACATGAAGTGAGATGACACGAGATCACAATCTTTTCTGCACTTGCACTTCCTTTTCATGTCTGAAATGAAGAGTAAGCAAGCCTTATTAGCCTTAAACAAATATTAACAGAGCTTTACTTTATGCATTTTATGCTTTATTACTGCAATGATAAACGTAACTTTTATCATGGCATCCCATTTGCTCTCATTTATTTATAATAAGTCAGACTGATTAACAAGTTACACAGCAACCAACTTTATAGAACTCTAAAAAGGCCAGGTTTATCGTTATCATTGTGTTTTTCCCCCACATTTTAAACCAACTCTTACTAGTCAGGGCCGCAGGGGGTCCTCTGGCTCCTGTCCCTGAAGAACTCAGGATGCAAGTGTAAGTGCTCCCTGAAGGGTTTCCAGTTCACCACAGGGTCAGCACTGGTCATTTGCAGCTCAAGTGCTGTGACCAGTCTCACCTCCCACAGATATAGCCAATCAGACCACTTTACCACTTGGGTGCCTAATATTTCATTATATTGTTTTCACCCCTGCAGTACGGCAATCCACTATAAACTACACATGTCCTTGCATTACAACTACTTTTACAATTAGAAATGTGACAGCATGCTTGGCTAGCCCCTCAAGAACCATCCAGTCAATTATTGACTATTTCATCACATGCACTTCCAAATGCAATACTGTCAAGCACTATATAAACTACATCGGCAAATGGAGCAAACCCAATTTACGAACATGCCAACATTTTCCCCATACTTTAATTTGACACATGCACGGTAAATATCCAAGCTTTTCCATCTTGCAATGCGTGTATTGCAAGCTATTTACCGGATGGGTAGACTTGCAACTGAACAGGATGCCCCTAAAAGCTTTGAAGAATTTGTTTAATAGCTTCACTACTGTGCTGTTTAATCCAATTAACAAATACACAGATAATGATGGCAGAAATGATAATAATAACAACATATGCTTTAATAACATATTGACCCAAGCATTCATTCAACACGAAACTGTCTCTGAAAATAGGCAGGGTTAGTAATAAGCATATCATTAAAAGTTTATCTCCAGGTCCAAAGGTTGAACCCATATGGATCCCCTTGTCCTTGCTCATACAACAAAAATTGGCCTGCACTAATTGAAAATAGACCTGTATCTCCTGCTGTATTAATGCGAAAATGCAAGCAAAAGTGAGTGGCCTACAGCTGGATGTGAATGCTGCTCTGTGCAAGCTGACATGAACGATGTCTTTAGATAACACAGACGCAATGTCTGCTCTGTGCTCAGGACAGCTTTAAGATAAGACAGCCAGTCAGCGCAAGTCAATACAAAGCTGATAGTAAAAGCATGAGTAATCAGTTTTAACGACATAAGAAACGAAGCAGTGAATCTGCAACGTTTTTTTCCCTTCACATGTAAGTTCATATGCTGCCAGAACTGCACAGAGCATGAATCTGCACACTCCGCATCTCAAGGAAAAACACAAAGGTTAGAAAAGACAACCATTACACTTTTGAGATTGCACTATAATCTTTTATGATATTGATCTTCATTCAGTATGCTTTCAGGGAGACCTATTGCAGTGCTGTTGATTTGCTAGCTATGTGTTAAGAGCTACTGGAAATACCTGTAGTATGCAAGTAATCAACACAGGTACGTTTATCATCATGCTGTGATTAATTTAGTTTAGTCTTCGCTATCTTTACTGTAACTTTTCTGCTTGGACCTCACATTCTTCAATTGTTTGGGTTCTGAGATTCAGATTACATAGCAGTTTACATTTTTTTATAGGATATTTTCCATTCAAAACATTCAACAAAGGTGGCATTGCAATGTACTTTCTGACTGGCCCTATTTCCCATCGTCTTTGTACCTTGCTTGTCATGTGTGCTACTAATAACCTACTACACATGTTAAATATTGATTATAATTCGCCTTATACAGAAAGGTTTAGGTTACTTGCTGACAAGAGGGAAGTGGAAAGTGTAGGTAGATGCAGAAATCCCTATCTAGGTGGCCTAGCACAAGTCCATGCATAAATTGCATTTAAAAGTTTGAAATTATTATTTTTATTTAATTTCTTCAGTGCATAATTTAATGGACACAAAAAGGGCAGATTTAAAATGAAACTTCCAGCTAAGACACAGTTGCGGAGAGGCAAACTTATGAACAGTCCCCACATAGTTGTCTGTTATGATGTTTTTCAGATGCTGCATTTAATTCCCAGGATGCCAGATGCCACGAGTTAAAAAACTGGCATATGGAAGCAATCGTACAAGAAGCAAAATCTTTTAGAATAAGCTGGCAACTGTGTAACACTCCCTCATGTTACGTTTGCATGCATGCACAGACTGAGAGAAGCTAAATGTATTAAATTGTATTATAGATGTACAGTGGGAAAAATATGTATTTGATACACTGCCGATTAATTAAGTTTCTGATTTTTTTTAGATCTGTCTCTCACAATTAAAGAGTACCCATGATATAAAAATACAGACCCCCTCCATTCTTCATCGGTGGCAAAATCGCATGGTGTATCAAATAATTATTTTACTCACTGTATATGCTCGTATATGAAATTTACACTCGAATTGCATATATATAAAATCTGACTACACACACAAACAAACATACTCACTTCACAGAAGACTGTGGCCTCAGTGGCCAACAGCAGTCATTTTTAACAGAGCAAGGAATTTTTTACCAAGAAATCTCCTGACTACCTTCTGCATTGATGGAGTAGGCTCTGAAATCTGAAGTCTGTGTCTCCTTGTCATGCTGAATTGATTTGAGACCTCTGTTCACATCCACCATCCCTTGGTGGTCTTACGGTAGATATGGAGCATGAAACACCCATATAGACAGCAAAAAGGAGATCATTTATTGCCCCCCAATCTTCTCAATGCTCCAAGCCATACTTAAAATCCAGCAAAAGTGCATTTACATGATTCTAGCTCAACAATAGTCCAAAATGTAGATCCTAAACAGTGATTCCCATTTCCTATATTAGGTAGGGAAGCAAAGGGTATGCTAGGTCACAAATAAGAAAAACTCCTCATGTTCTAGAATTATTTTTTTTTTTAATTGTGCAATGTGTTTCACTATGACACTGATAAATGAACACTTATAGTTAGTGAGTATCTTGCATGGTAAAAGTAAACCTCCCTTTTAATTTAAATACTCCATAAAATGTATAAATGGCTGCTTAATTTCCACATGACAAAACATCTGTAAATAGTTCTACTTGTTACTGTGAAAGGTAACCACTTTCACTACCACTTTCACTTCATGATCTTTCGTTACATGTCGGCAGCTTGTGCTGTTTTAGACCAAGTACCACCTATTATCAAATCAAAACCTTCAAGTACCACCTATAAATCTCACAGAAATCTCGCAGAAACATATGCGCCACATACACAACTGTACACCACAGGCATATTTAGCTAGTCTACAATTTTTATCAGATTTAGCATGTTTTAGTGCTCAAGTCTTCTGGTTTCATGTCCTTATTGCTGAGAATTTCACAGCTCACAACCCATTATGATTTTGGTCATTCCTCTGCTCAATAGGAGAAACACAAACTTAAACTTGTGTTGTACCATCTCATAGTGTTTGTTTTTGTATTTCAATTTTTGCAGCTTGCTAACACTACTACCTGCTACCTTCAAACATTATATTAAAGTCAATTAATTTAAGACATGCATTTTAACTACTATTTGGACAAATGCAAATACTGATAACGTCTCAGAAATAAAATACTTACATGGTGTTTTTATAAACAAATTTAAATTTTATTAAAACTAAATTACAAAAAGTATGAAACGCATAATTCATACAATGGCATATGTATAGACTTTTCCACTCAATAAAATAATTCCTTAATTAAGTACATTTCCTGCGGTCATCTGGTAAACTTGGATTTCATAGCCCTAAATGACCCAGCCATTCTCTGTAGTCAAGTATAGAGTATGAAAAACATGATCCAATACCTGATAAATAATACCAAGTAGACAATACTTAGCAAAAGTTTTATTACCAAATAATTCGTGTCGTGTGTCACGCTACACACACAGCCATATATAAGCTAATTTCAAGGCAGCAACTCATTTTATAACTGACATTTAAACATCTAAAGCAAGCTTAAAGTCAATGTTAGGCTTGACTGCTCAGTGTGTGGATGAGTAAGCCCTTCTATAGTGTCAAGTATTGTCAGGGTGTCACACTGCTGCCAATCTAGCAGCCACATTTGTCACAATGCTGCAGTGGTAGGTCACAGGCAAGCCTTCATACTGTGTAGTGAAATAGCTGAATGAGTGCCACTTGTGAGATTTTGCCCTGCATGGCACAAACATCATGATTTGAGATGAATGAGGATCTGCTGTCCCAGTAAAGCATCACTGGCGCAGTGGCAACTGAAAAGAAGATATTCAAGCATTTTAATATTCAACACTTTGCCTATCCACTCATCCAAGCATAGTGGGGTCAGCTTAGGAAACGAATGAAGCACAATGTTTCTGCAAGATAGAATAGCATCTACTATATGATGCAAGCGCTGATGGGGCACAGACACTCTCTGTGAGCATACACTGCAGAGCATAAGCTGCCAGCCACACTCAACATACACCAGTGGGGACTAAATGACAACATGCTGAGCCTCCTCACAACTTTTTGCTCCTCGATAGCAACAGACATCACTCTATCTACCATTGCACTGAACTGGCTATCAGGGAGATAAGCAGACAGAATGAGATGTGGGCAATGAAAAAAAAAAGAACAAGAAACAGGTTTAAGTTTAAAAAGAAGGTGCTGTTCACTTTGGTCACTTTTCTTCATCCCAAGCAAGTTAAGTAATCCCTACTGCTACTTAAGTAATAATGACAATAATAAAATAATTGTTATTATATTGTTACGTGTATTGGAATGGAATTAATCGTACAGTCACAGCCGACCCTCGGTCACTTGATGGATCATCGATCTCCACACATTTCTGTCCTTCATCGATGTGATC
>JAUZSV010204096.1:0-12723 GCA_034780495.1 Parotocinclus cesarpintoi
ACTGGTTCATGCATTTATATCCTCAAGACAGGATTATTGTAACGCTTTACTTGCTGGATGTTCTAGTAAATCTCTAAATAAACTTCAACAAGTGCAGAATGCAGCAGCTCGAGTTCTAACTAGAACTACAAAATTTGATCATATCAGTCCTGTTCTGTCATCTCTACACTCTAAACTTCCCACTTTAGTCAGAGATTCAGACACTCTTCAAATTTTTGAGTCTTGGCTAAACCATTATTATTTACTCAGGCTTTTAATTAGATTCAGACCATGGCACATGGCTCAGGTTGGCTCTTGCCTCTTAGCTGTGTTATCTTCTGGTTGTCTCCCTTTAGCTATGCTGCTATAGTTAGTGCTGTCTGAGTTTTCATGCTGCATAAGGCATCAGTAATGGATAATAGACTCTATGCTCCGAACCCATTAATAACTACATTTTCTCTTTTCTCTCAGAGCTGATGTTCCAGTGCCAGTTTCAGCACCACACACTCATGTTCTTCCACCTCAGCATCACTCTACTGGTCTTCATCAACAGAGACCAGTCCCAATAGAGTACAGTAACTCCCTCCATCGGTTGGACGTTAGGAGACGATTTCTCACTGAGGACTCATTTTATAATCTATTTTGTTTTTTTTATAATTTAGTTTATTTATTTCATTACTAATTAAAGTTATATTAATAATATAATATAATAATTTTATTATTGATTTGTTATTGATTTAAATTGTTATTTACCTAATTTTGCTATTATTATTTTTTTTGCTATTATTACCTAATTTACCTATTTTGTTGAGTTTTGGTCCTCCCAAGGTTTCTTCCTTCTACTTTCATTGAGTTTTTCCTTTCCACTGTCGCCCTTGGCTTGCTCAATTTGGGATTGGCCTTTTAAGATATAAATATAATATAAGATAGTAAAGCTGCTTTGAGACAATGCTCCATCGCAAAAAGCGCTATAGAAATAAATTCAAATTGAATTGAATTGAATTGAATTGAATAGAATAGAATAGTAACCGTGGAGTAACAGGAGGACCCACTCAGTTGCAAATGTCTCAGTATAGCTATTACATTACTGTGATATTTTTCATGCACCAGTTAGCAAATCCTAATCAGAAGGTGCATATGCAGGCTTTATTCCCTTAAGTGTGTGTTTGGATTTGTCCATTTCCTTAAGCTCAAGGTTTTTTCACACATTTGTGCCTAAGACTTTAAATCCCTCTTTGCCACATTAAAGTGAGACGCAGAATTCCACTTAGTCTGTAGTAGCGCATGGGTAATTAAATGATATAATTTGCCATCTCTTTTCTTAAGCTGCTCTAATGAGGAGAGGAAACATGGCTCCTTGATATGAAATTGCCAAGTTTAATTGGTAATTAAGAATTTTGCTCACACTTCGTGCTGTAATGGTCATGCAGCCCTGGAGGAAGGATTTAATATTGTTTAAGAGCAAAGATCATAGCTCTGGCATCTGTTGTGCTAAATTAAAGTTTTAAAGCAGGTTAGTTTGGAAGCCAAATTGAAAAAGAATAGAATGGAAGTATACCACCACTAAGCCAGGCTATTATTCTTCAGCTGCGGTGCTATATAGCAGAATTGGATTCCCCTTCCTTTGTGTCACACTAAAGGTAGCAGGAATAACCAAAGCGATAAAACCAAATGTGCATAAATATAATGTCTTCAGTAAATGGGATTATATTTACCAGAGGGTTCTATGGGTCCTGGGCATTTACATTTAATTCAAGGTTTAAATTTGGCCTTTAATTTGTTTGCAATGATTAGTTTGGTTGCTGTTAGAATTAAATCAGTTGTTATGGATCTGAACTACTAATATGAAGATTGTGAGGTCTTGCTCTTGCAATCAGCCATATGAGCATGGCTATCTCAGTTGATCTGGGTAAAGGCATCAGATGAAATGCTGTAAAATATGACTGTAACAGATCAGTATTGGGAGTAATTACACAATGAGACAAACTAAGACCAAGGCTTACCTAAAATATTCAGTATCCTCACTGTTATCATTACATAACCATGTCAGTAAACAACATGCATAAGTTGGTTTAAGAAAGAAATACGGGAGCTCAAGAAATGAACCCAGAACTTCCGCTGTACGATCAGTAAATATCTTAGACTTGAAAAAGTCAGTTTCAACAGTTTAAAACTATGGAAAAGTCATGGAATGAAATGCGTGGTGTAAAAATGTGTGTAAATGTTACACTAGATTTGAAAGGTTTGTAATCACTACGAAATATATGTTTTATAGTTTGCTTTAATCTGTGTTTCGTTAAATTGGTGGGAAATTACAGTCAGTGCATGAAACGTCATAATTGGTTCATGTAGCTGCTCTGTTCATGACTGCATTTTATTAATAAATAATTCTTAGAAAAAATTTGAGTGATGCAACAATGTATAAAAACAAGATTCTGAATGATTTTAATTATATTTAATTGTAAATTGTAATTTAGGCCAGAGATGGCTAACAAATACCGTTCATCAGTGTTCTAGGTATTTCCTAGATTCTGTGCATTTGCTTTTTAATTGATTTATTTAACACCATGTCAGCATTTATTAATTATATCAATGACAGGAGCAAGGATATAAAATGCAACAATCCATACATACTGGAGAAATTTAGAGAGAGAAATTGACTTAACCTACCCATAGAAGAAACAAATGGGGCACGTGAAGACATGGGGAACATGAAGAGTCCAGGGTCATCTCTGGAGCTTACCTGTTCATTTGCTTTAGTCATTAAAGCTTGATGTTACTTATTAGGAACCTTCTACACACATCATACATACATCTTTCCACTTGCTCCTTCATTTCATAACTTACCTTTGTGAGTTTATGCTAAACCTTTGTAAACTTTAGCATATCTGACTCTTTTTTAACATGTACCCCCTTCCAAAAAAGTGGAATTTCACATGTATTTTTTGTATGTTTTGGTTTTATTCTAATAAAGAAACTTAGAATTACTTCTATATGGTAATCACACTATTACTAACAGTGTTATATGTAATCTATTGGTGGCCTAACACTTTTGCACAATATGTCTACAAATGACAGTATAATGAATGTACATTGATTTTTCTTAGTGTTTTATTACTTCTGCTTTAGGTCTGCAAACCTACACCCTTACCCAAATCTGTACTTGCTTCATGATCTACTCCTGACACATTTCCTGCCTGGTGTCTTCCATTATATCTGCTACTTCTCTGTCAGATAAAGTTCTTTCTGGCTGCTACAGCATCTGAGATTCAAGCTGACAGTCCATCATGTTTAATGGTGATCTCTTGCTAGCAGGATTGCCTCATCCACCTACAGCTGCTGCATCTGGGATTCTCTTGACACCCCACTAAAAACAAGGTGTTAATTGTAGATATAGTGCCCATATGGACGAGTGATTAAGCTTTACATAACTGTAATTATAGAAAAAACTGCAGTGTTTTTAAACCGCAGAGGGGTGGTTAACACAAACAGTAATTTACAGGGGTTTACCTTTGAAGGCGGTATGTTGTTAGTTGTATTGGTAGTTAGTAAACGTTAAGAATGACTGAACGATCAATGATATCACGTTTTAATATGCAATCAAAACCAGGCTGGGTTTGAACTGTCAGTAGTGTTTTTCTTCATTATTAATCCTTATGAGGGCCACAGTTCATGACTAATGCATAAAGAAATAGGCATGTTCAAAAGCAAACCAAACTTTAATCTTTTAAAAGCTTATTTGTCTGTCTAAATTACCCCAGTGTGTGTATGGGCACTTGCATTATAAAGTTGGCTTTTAGCTCCATCTGCTGTTTGGAGTGTGGATTACAGAGCTGCAGCATTTACATTTGTGTCAATTAGCAGACGCCTTTATTCAGAGCGACTTACAATTCAGATTCAAAAAACTTTATTCATCCCCTAGGGGCAAAGGAAGTTTATACAGTCTTACAATTTAAGCAATTGTGGGTTAAGGGTCTTGGGGGTTATTTGAACCCTGGACCTTCTGGTCCAAAGTCCACAATAAATAGTTTAACTCTCCTGTTTCACAATCAGCGGAGTGGAATCAACACAAGGACGTTAGTGTAAAACTCTTTATTTATATTACAATGTTGGAAACGAGAAACGATCAAATACAAAGCGATTACACATGTTTATTTTTTATAGGAAAAAATTTGCTGTGAAATTGACAGTAGAACAGTAGAAGTGGCCAAAGTACCATCAAAATCCACAGCAGAAATGTGAAATAATAGTCAACAAAGTTTACAAATGCACTATGAAATTGGAACCACAGAGCCAAATTACCATCAACAATTCGTAGTCCAACTTTATGATCAAACTGTGATTTCACATTAAAACTGTCATGCATATTTTTTTCCTAAAGCAAAGATCCATCCATTCATCTTCCGCTGAATCTGCACGGGGTCGCGGGCCAGCCGGTGCCAGAAACTCTATATACTATGGGAGGAAACCAGAGTATCTGGAGTAAACCCATGCAGACACAGGGAGGATACACAGAAAGGACCCAGGTTGCTCCAAACTGGGATTGAACAGGACCTTCTTGCTGTGAGGCAGCCGTGCTACCCACCGAGCCACCGTGCTGCCTTTGAGCAGTATAATATCAGAATAAGTGCGAAACCATATGGCTGTTACTTTATTTTTCTTGCTGAATAACTTATAACGATGGTTAAAACAACGCTTTTTATTGCCTTAAAACGTAAACTGACGTGTTGTTTTTGTGCATTTTGCTACGTAAACTACCAACGAATATTTGCGGCGAAAAAGACGACGTAATCCAGTAACATTAAGTTGAATCAGAGTCGACTCTTGCTTGACAATAAATAGAATCAGAAACTCGACTCCCGGCCGTACTAGCTTTTGCTTATAGCTTAGCTGATCCTCCTAACTGTACTGGTTTTATCGTTAACGAAAATACTTTACTTAAGTACATTTTTATTTTATAGTCGAAGAGACGAGGTCATTGTATGTTTATTTGTATGTATAATTTTTGTTTCGTTATTAACTTAAAACACGTTATAACACAGTGACTATGCTAAGCTGTACAGCAGGGTAGCTCAGGAAGCTAGTTTCAAAACCAGACCGGACTTTAGCTTTGTGTTGTTACTAAATCTAGTGATTTTAATCAAAAAGAATATACATGTGTTTTTTCTTATTTTTTAAAATATCTGTTTAGCCGGCTAGTGAGCTACAACATCACCGAGTTAGCCAGCATCATCGCAAATAATTGGATTCTACTGGAAATGGTGAGTTCCTAGGCTAACTGTTAGCTGGCGTGTTTACTTTAAGAGTTAAACGGGAGTTGGGGATTTTTCGTATCACTACAACATGTTCCTAAAGTTTACAAGGCACATTATTTTTAGCATAATAAATCTAAGCGTGTTTTACTGTTGAAACACGTTCTTGTGAAACTATGGTCATGTTTGATAGCTGAAAGGCTGGCTAGCCTTGCTAGGTGGTGACCCTTCAAATAGGCCAGTAGTTATTTACGACTAAATTAATTAGGATTCGTGATAAATAGAAAACCGCACAACAGGAGGTTGTTGAACTGACTTGTTGGAACCTGAAACTTCTAAACGTGTCATATTTAGAGTCACTGAGGTAGCAGTACAACCCAGTCTACTGAAACTGTGTCTATGGAGAATCCAGAAAGATATGCTTTCTATTATGTGTTATAAGTGAGTGTGAAAGAGCAGAGAACAATAAATAGAGAGGTGTCCACAAACTTTTATCTTTATAGCGTATACTATTGGCCAGATAATTTTGGTGGTGTAAAGTTCAAGTACAGCAGTGGCATGATGGTGTTGTTAATGCCAGTGTCTAAATACCGTTCAATTAACTTCTAATGTCACATCATTAATGTCACGTTAATTTTCCCTCATTTCTCTTCCAGTTAAGTCCCATAGTACAGATGCCTTGTAATCTTGTCAATGTCCAGTGCTTCTCCATGTTCTTCCAGTTGAAATCTAAACCTTGCTGTACTGGTCTTGTAGTATACAGGGTGAGTCAAGAGTTTATGGGTGAGACCCTTTTATATCAGAAACAAAAGGACAAAAAAGACAAAGTCTGAATACCTCAGCAAGTAATGGGTGACGGTCCTGTCTTTTTGGCTATGTCCAGAACATGCCAGCCATCTTGAAAGCTGCCATACTGGATCAAGGCCAAGGTGGTCATGTAGCAAATCTAAGAAGAGCAAAATTGTCTCAAATTGATTTGGTCATTTAAATCAGATTTGCAGTATCGCTTGCGGTTCAAATGTTATCAGCACAGAAATTCAAAACTTGTTGGCCGTCGCAGGTAAGGGAAGGTGGAATAGACGGTTCTGATGTCAGGGAACGCAGCTGCCATATCATAGCAACAGACTTTAACAACCGACACTCAAAAATCACCAATTGCACACAGCATTGTTACATCCCTCATAGCCAAATTCCGAGAAACTGGGACTGAGGATGACTATGCAGCACGCAACGTCTCGTGTCTTTTGACTCACCTTGTACTTTTAAACAAGCTAGTCCATTTTTTTCGTGTTGATGTTTTGTTTTTTTTGTACGTAATACAAAAAAGTGATCATTATGTGTTTCCTAATAAGTCTTCAATGTTATGATGGCTGTCATGTGATTTCCTTTTACCATATTTCTAACCAGTTGGTAGACTCTTGTTTTTGGTGTGGCACTTTTTGAAGTATCCATTCCTTCTCTCTTTAGGTAGTCGCCCTCATGTGCCCATGGAGAAAGAGGTCTTTGAGGGATGGTTGGAGTCTGTCTCCACCTCCTTCCTGGCACTGAGTGACCAACAGCGCAATCAGCTGTTGGACCATCTGATCTCACTGAGCGGTGCTGCGCAACTCCGGCACCTTTCCAATGGTTTGGAGGTACTGCTGAAGCGTGACTTCTTGCGCCTCCTGCCTTTGGAGCTGGCCTTCTACTTGCTGCGCTGGCTTGACCCTCAGACGCTGCTCACCTGCTGCTTGGTGTGCAAGCAGTGGAACAAAGTGGTCAACGCATGTACAGAAGTGTGGCAGGGCGTGTGCAGGGACCTTGGTTGGCGCATTGACGACTCCATTCAGGATGCTGCACACTGGAAACAAGTCTACCTGAAGGCCAAGCGTCGCATGAAGCAGCTGCAAGAGGAGGATGCCTTTGAGACCAGCTCACTGATCGGGCACAGTGCCCGTGTGTATGCGTTATATTACAAGGATGGCCTGCTCTGCACAGGTGTGTGCGTTTGTGTGATGTTTTGGGACCTCGATACTCATAGGCACACGCATAGCTTAGATGTTTATCTGATGTTTGCTTTTGTTCACTTTTGTAAGTAAACAACGTCTGTCACCCAATATATTTTACATTAAGTACTAGAGACTATCCTGTTATTAGAATAGAATGCTTTTATTGCCATTGCACTGCCATTGCAGTAGAGATCCACTATGCTGTAGATGGATTCCAGCACATGTACCTATGTACATTAGAAATGTTCTGAGTTGATTTGGTAAATCTGAAGAGCTTATCAGCCACAGAGCAGCCACTTTCTGTAATCTGTTTGGTTTTTGAGAGCCAGTTAGTTCTTGAGGCACCGTTCTGACAGTTTGCAGACCTCATCCCTGGAGGCCAACTTGTCACCGTTGTGCATCAGCCTCACCACAAGTGTTGTCTCAAATGATAGTGTTTATGCTATGGATTGGTACACAATCATGTATAAAGAAAATTAAAGGCACTCGGCGCAGTACCGAGAGTCGCGATTGAGAAGTGCTGGGTCCCTTTGCTTGGCAGCTGTTATATTAATTCTGAGGCTTTTAAAAAAAAAAAAAAAAAAAATGTATTTATACATAAATATATATAAATAAATAAAAATCTGGGCATATGAATAAGGAAAATATGTGCGATTAAATTGTTGTATTAATAAAGTAAGATTATTTGGAATTCCATTTGTAGTCATTTCCTGTCCAGATCGAAGTGCTTTTTAATGAAGTAAAGAGACCTACAGTCTTATGCAAAAATATTTAAGAGCCTCATCACGTTATATAAAATGTGACCATTAACAAGCGAGTTAAATTCTGAGACCACACTTCAAAAACGAATGGTAGGGAAGGGTCCCTGTACAAACAACAAGGTGCTCAATTAACATCATCTTCAGTACTAGTCCTTTATGTTCATAAAGAGTCCTGAAACTATTAGATGCAGCACAGTTTACTTTATTGCCTTATCATGTAAAGAACACCTGGGCAGTGGTGTGAATTAGTTAGTTTTTAATTTGTTTTAAGACTATACGTTTGGATATTTATTTAAAGTTCTAGTAATATGTAATCATCAGCAGCTTATTGTAGCCATACTCGGTCTGTGTGAAAGGCAGTGTCTTACTAGAAATATTTTTGCACACTTTGCTTACTATAGGTTCTGATGACCTGTCTGCCAAACTATGGGATGTACGCACTGGTCAGTGCATTTATGGCATCCAGACTCACACCTGTGCTACAGTGAAGTTTGATGAGCAGAAACTGGTGACAGGGTCTTTTGACAACACAATTGCATGCTGGGAATGGAGTACAGGTGCAAAAATCCAGCAGTTCCGTGGGCACACTGGTGCAGGTTGGTGTCACACACATGGTTGAACGGTTTTAGAGTGCTACTGTGTGCAAACTAAGTTTTTATCGTACTGCGTTGTGGTGTTTGAGAAGGACCCATGTGGATTTTTATGGTCGAACTGTGCCATTATGTTGTTTGTAATTGACTGTGTCACTTTATGGCAGTGTTCAGTGTAGATTACAATGACGAGCTGGACACCCTGGTCAGTGGCTCAGCAGATTTTACTGTCAAAGTGTGGGCTCTGTCAGCAGGAGCTTGTCTCAACACTCTGACTGGCCATACAGAGTGGGTCACTAAGGTAAGCGTTTTAAATGTAATCACATCAAATCCAGTCATTTTAAAATCCTGTTGTTCGAAGATGATGCTTTTGGCAGTAGCAATTCCTGACTGTGGTGATATTTCGAAACCTGAATTATTAAAAAAAAAAAAAAAAAAAAGACATTTTTGGAGCCAGAAGAGTGGCTCCATAAGAACAATTTTTATATGTGCAACTTTTAATTTATCTAGGTGCTTCTTCAGGAGAGCAAAGTGGAGTCCATGATGCACAGTCCTGGTGACCACATCTTACTGAGTGCAGATAAATATGAAATTAAGGTAATATAGTGGTGTAGTATTTGTAAACTCGTTTGCAGGAGTGAATTACAAAAAGTAAATATATTTTGAGTTATCTTGCACATTGTTAAATAAAGATTAATTAGTCCATTATGTTTAATTTGAAACCTCCATACCTTTTAGATGTGTAGATATTTAATTCAAGGCTTATTTGATCATTCTAACAAGCTGGTATTTAGAATACAAAAATGCTTAACTATATAATATAAATGTTTTGATCAGAGATGTACTAGGTCCCGAATGACCGACAGGGTGTTTAAGATAAATCACTATATGCTTACCACAGGTGTGGCCGATTGGACGTGAGATCAACTGTAAGTGTTTAAAGACTTTGTCCGTGTCTGAGGATCGCAGTGTGTGCCTGCAGCCAAGACTGCAATTTGACGGCCGCTACATCGTCTGCAGTTCAGATCTTGGCGTCTACCAGTGGGATTTCGCCAGCTTCGATGTCCTAAGGTGAAGTACACTGCTCATAAAAATTAGGGATTATTTTGTTTTGAAATATTCCCCAGTTTTTGGGAGCAGTATATTAAACTTCACTAGCTGCACAAAGTGCTCTGGTTATGTTGAAATTTTGGTGTTGTTTACAATATAAATATTGTGTATATATATAATATCTGGTATTTAATTAAATTGTTATTCATTTTGTTCAAATTACTTTCTTATCCACTGTACTGTACACGTCATCGTAAGCTATATCTGAATGTTAGAACATTTACACTATGTAGACAAACGTTTGTGGACACCCTAAATATTACATCCAAACACAGACAATAAGCCCTGGCTCACTTTTGGCATTCCAGTGCGTGTCTGATGGAGTTCAAGTCGAGGTGCTGTGCAGTCCTGCCAAGTTCTCCATCAATGTTGACAAACCAGTTCTCTGTGGGCTTTAAGTACAGCAGGACAGAATTTATGAACTGACTTGTTGAAAAAGGAATCCTATAATGTGTGCTGTTAAGAGTCACTGAAGTATCAGTATCTGTTATTTTGCCACTTTTAAATTATTGATTATTTTAGTATTTTATTGCTTTCGGTTTTTAGCACCCCATTGTAAACTAAACTAATCTTATTCGTATAGGGCTGTACATTTATATGTCGTGATAGATCAATTCTAGCTATTTGTTGTTGTCTGTTCTGTTTCTTTGTCATCTCTTTAAAAAAAAAAAAGATTATTTGATTATGTAAATAATTTGTAGCGGCTCTGTAAGCCAATATTTGGGTCAATGTGGGAAAGAATTTTAATATAATAAATAAAAATGTAACTGATAATTTTGTGAAACTCTGTCCTTCAGAGTCATCAAACCACATCAAGACCCAGCCAGTCCATCCCTGCTGAGCTTCGGTAAGATCTTCGCTCTCCTTTTCGATAACCACCACTTGTACGTGATGGACCTGAGGACTGAGGTCATCATAGGCCGCTGGCCTTTGCCAGCCTACCGCAAATCCAAAAGGGGTTCCAGCTTCCTGCCAGGCATCACGTCTTGGCTTAATGGCTTTGATGGGAAGAACGATGCTGGCCTAGTGTTTGCCACCAGCATGCCAGACCATAGCATTCATCTGGTTTTGTGGAAGGAGAATGGCTAGAGAGAGAAAATGGGGTTGTTTTCGTTCTGATCAGCGACTGGGACGCTAAAATAAAGGGTGCTCTTGATTTAAAAAAAAAAACAAAACTGACAGCCAACGAAGTTAGATATTGCATGGACCAAAGTCTTTCATTTTCTCTGTTTTTGCTGTTAGCTTCTAGGTTTAAAAATCAAGGGGAGCTTTCTTTCTGTCTTGTACAGAATCATGCCTGCGCATTCTGACATTACATAAACTGCAGTGGACTGAGTGGAACGTGCTATGGACTGAATGTAGAAGACAGAATGAAGAATGTGCTCACTAGGTTTGACCTCCTTTGTACTGGTGTTTACTTGAAGGAGTAGTAAAATCACCAAGAGTGAATCGAGCACTTGTCCAAACAGTACTGTCTGAAGAAGAAAATCCTGCTGCAGCACAATCACTGAAATTGTTTTGTAAAGGATTTATGAAACAATCTTCATGTAATATTGATCCTTAAAAATCCTATTAATGTTGGATCCAAACCTGAGAACAGAAGACAGGTCAACTGTTGCCTTAATATTACTACTTTCTTTTAAGAAGCAAGATTCTCAGAGCTGATCATGCCCATTCATTCCAATCCGTCTGAAAATGGTTCCTAGTATTGACCCATTTTAAAACGTCACTCATTTTGAGTCCTGTGCCTTTTCCTTTTAACACTTAAAAGTCAATAGAACAGGAAACTGAATTAGTACAATCCACCATTCTGTAGGAGAATTATATCTACTTTTGTACAGTTTCATTTTAAATCCAATCTGGTCACATCACAGCAAGGTACATTTACAGAAGTTCAGAATTTAGCCGAAATCCAGAGTGAGGGGCAACACTGTGACGTAGTGGTTAGTGTGGCTGCCGCATGGCTCCAGAGATCCTGCCTGTGTAGAGTTTGCATGTCCTCTCTCAATTCACGTGGGTTTACTCTGTACGTTTCAAGGACACGCGCGTGATTGTTTGACTAGTAGCGTTATAACTTTGCTCCTCTGCTTACAAATTGGAACAGACGCTGACGTGACATTAAAGAAATATCCAGTGATGTACAGCAGAACCGAGTGTTTGAACGATAATCTGCTCAACAGTGGCAGATGAGCAGTGCTGGGTTTGAACTGGCAACCTTAGGACTACTTGTATCCTTAACCACTAATCCACTGACAATACTCTTACCACTATACCCAGAATAACCCACTTGAATGTGATTCTCAATGAATGTTTTTTTAAAGCATTTTAAAAATTAAATTAAATAGAAAAATGATGGGGGTTATCATTATTTTAAGTATCACTTACTAGTTCTGCAAATGTCCATTGATAAACTTTGCATCATTTGTATTATCACAGTGCAAACTCTAGCCTAACACTTGTGACTTTTGATAGCAGTTCTGTAGTCTGAGTTGATGGTTGGTTTCAGTAGTGCTTTTGCATATTTCCTGAGCGACATCACATCGTCCGTTAGGGGAAGCCCTTGTGGGTTTGAGCTGTACCTCTTGGTTATAACCTCCATATGACCCCAGTGGTACAACCAAACATTTTAATGTATACCTCACTGTAACAGTCACTCATGCCAGCCGTTCACAATGAGCTAATTTCAGGTTTGTTGGTTGTAAATAACGATATGCTGTCTTTTAAATAAATAAAAATGTTAACTGTACTTTATTTTTTTTTTTCTTTTCAGAGCTGACATCATTATATTTGTCATCCCTCATGGGTTTAAAATGAAGCGTATAGCTTTAATATTGTAAAATTGTATTTATTAGGGTGTTTGCTTTTTTTAATGGTTTGTGCTGTTCATGCCGCTAGAGGGCACTAGGGGTTTACTGTACAATCTCGTGCAAAAGATGGGTAACTTCCAATTATATGCTCGTATTTTCTTTAAGCAATAGAACACGAGAAGGAGTGTGTTATCGCGAATAACATCACGGCTGTGATTTGGTCGTAGTTTAAATCA
>JAUZSV010204199.1:0-12722 GCA_034780495.1 Parotocinclus cesarpintoi
AAAGTAATGATAATCAATGTGATGATGTTAGTGGCCATTATTTTATAATCAAATGTAATAGTTTAAAAGGACGTTTTCTATTCTCTCATCTGCTAACAGCTGACAATGTAAAATTAGTCAGGATCAGGGGTGTTTCTAGACTGCACTTAAAATTTACAGTAGCACAAAAAAAACAGCGAATCTGACAGTCTTTGGAGAGATGCTGGTACATTATGGGAAATGTAGTGTCGGTATTGGATTTGTGTGGCATGTCCTGTAGTTTTCCCAAAACAAAATGAACATTTTACTGCTGGGGTTTTAGTAGGGCAGAGCAGCACTTTACGTGTGTGAGTCTGTCATTCTATCATAGGGTGCACAAGTTTGCAACATTTGATAAGAAACAATTGTCTGTCTAGAATATATCTAAAACTCTTTTTGAAATTTTGAAATTTTTTTCCTATATATTTTGAAATATTAATAAAATTTTTACTTTTGTGAAGACAGTCTAAAGAATCCCATTCTAAATATTACTGAACAATAGTTGTATAAACAGCAGATGCTTAGATGATTAGAAGTAGCCTATGTATGTTCTTCATTCACACACTATATAGTAATTTAATTAAATAGATATTAAATATAAATATATAAATATATATAATATATATTTATGATGTAATATACTGTTACATATACTGATGTAACCTCGTGTATAATATAACCTTGTGTGTTTTGCTGAAATGTCCACATTACCAACATGAAATAAACACAAAATAATAGAAAACGCATGTAATTTCCTATTGAATGGAAATCACACAAGCTCATAACGTTGATTAGCAGGGAGAGCAGTAGCTATTTTGCTGACAAATGTACCTCCCCATCACATCCTCCTGTGTCACAAAAATGTAAGATACAGAATTCTCCATGATCTGTAAACACTTTACGTTTGCATTCGCATCTGCTACCACTGCCTGAATTGGGACCAGGGAATTATATCAGGGATTTGTCAAACGCTAAAGCAGCTTTTGTTCAAGGTTGATTAAATTCGTTCCACTTACTATAATGTTTATAAAGATTACTATGTGATACAGAAAATATAAAATTGTCATTATGTTATCATGATCTTACATTTTTAGGAAGCAAAACGTTAAAAAAAAACAACTTGTTGGTCAGTGTTATATATGCCTTAAAGCATTGGCTTTCAATGGCTGCAAAAATTCCTTCAAGTTCAATATGGAAAACCAATGTAATGGCCAATAACGTGTATTTAACAACTTAACTGATCACCCCTGGGCTTGTTTCCTAATCAATTAACGGAGGTTAAACTACATTTCCCATATTGCACCGAGGAATTCTCAAATCACGTGGGAAGGAAGAAACATGGCAGCGGTCTCACCTAGAAGCATCTAATTCGTTATTTACCATTTCACCAGCTCGTTTTTGCAAAATTTACAGTTGAGATTATTTTGTATTAAGATGCAGAAGATTAAGTCATTGATGTCCCGGCAGGTGAGTGATGGCTACCATGGTTTTCCCATCCTGTTTATGGTTTGGTGTATCAGACGTAATGAGTGCGGAAGTAACGTTAGCGCTGGCAGATTGGAATTAAACGAAGCTTAATTCAAGGCTGTAGAGAAACATACACTCTGTAATCCCAGCCATTTATTTTAGTAGTCATGAACAGACGGACATTTAAATTGCAGTGAAATTAATAATTACGTTGTTAACCTTATTTTATTTTACTGATGTCGCCGGGGAAGAAGTAACATTTAGTAAACGGTTTCTTTATATACAGAGACCATGCAGAGTCTAATCTCCTGTACATCGTATATTTACTGTATTCTTCACTGATTCCGTCTTCATTTTGCAACTACACTTCAGTGTGAGGACACCAGCTGAACGAATGACCTCAGGATATCTGAAAAAGAATAACCAGCATGACAAGACCTTGTTTGTTCAATGTCAACCGGTTACACTTACAATAAAGGCTAACATTGATAGTGTCAGCTGCTGACTAATGCTGTACAAAAGTTTGACACAGTTCCGACCTCTTTATTTGGTACACATTGTTAGTTCAGGGAATGTTCACCTTTCAGGTATATGACATGTATGCGTTGAATATGGTGCACTGTGATCAACTGTACTCTGGTAGCCTGTGGTGATTAAACAAATCTCATTTGGTGTTATGGACCCCATGGTGTACCTCATAATTACACTCTGCAATCACAGTTCTTATGGTTTTCTTTTCTGTCACCACAGGTATATGAGAGTTTGCCTTTCAGACATCAATAAAATGGATGTAAAATTGATTTTTATTTCTTAGTTGGCAATTAAATAGAGCGGAAGAACAGCTACCTGTATTTACAGACAGTACACAGAGCAATTATTCTTCTCTGCTTGCATATTTTCTATTTTAACAGAAAATAGTTAAGGTATTACATTTTTCTGAGCTTGTTCTTTTATTGCTCTATACGTAATACAATCATGTCAGTACTAGTACTAGAGATGCACAGATTGCAAGTTCTTAAAAGTTCTTTCTTGTAGCTGGCTCCATTCTCTCACTAGATTTAGCTTTGTGGCGTTGGCCACACAATTATTACTTACTGCAATCTTGGCCAAATTGTACTTACTAAAGCCTTGATAAGATACTTTTACCAGTTAGTGCAAGGGTACAAGCACAAGCAAAGCTTGCCCCACATGTAGCCATGTACACCAACCAACAGTAAAAACACACTCTTACATTAAACCCAGGGCACAGTCAATCACAATAGCATATGCACCTTGAGCTTTTACTAACTAATGAAAAGGCATATACACATAAAACAGATCATAGACACCAAAAGAACTCAAAATCAAACAGACAGTTGAACCATTAATTTAAATCGATGGGACTGGAAACAAACCATGGTGTGGCTGAGCATTAACTGTTTTAATTTATTTGAGGTTGATCAGACCTATCACACCTAAAAACAACAGATTTTGGTCACATATTTCAGTTCTATTTTGTATTATTAATAGGGACATACTGGTTTTCTTGTGATATATGCACCCAGTTTGTGTGCCAGCCAGTAGTGTTTGGTTTATCTTGTACAGAGTAAAAATGATGCTACAAAACATAAACTAAAGTACAGTTATGACCTGAGAGTATGCAGCATTTGAATACAACATAATGACATCACAAACAGGCAAAGCAGAGCATTATGTCTATTAGCAACATATAGCGACTTCCTCTGAAAGAAGTTACTGCATCTGTGGCGCACTGTGTCGGAAACTGCATCCTTCCATACTGAACAGTACACAAAAGCAGTACACGAGACTAGGTTGTGTGTCTGAAGTTCTGTTGATGCTGCACACACTCGTACTAAAAGAGCAAACTGCTTTAGTTATCAGTTATTAGTGCTTTAGTTGCTTTAGTTTAGTTTAGTTATTTTTGTTTATCTTAGCAGGAAAGTTAACTAAAATAGTGAAGGTACAAGTTATTTGGTAACTGAGTCATAATTTGAATACTTGATTTTGTTTAAACAAATTATGATTATACAGTTATCAAAATAGTAGTTTGTTGCAGCCCAAACCACAAATAAAGTACAGTACAGAACACACAGACATGTCTTAAAAGAAGAACAACGTAGATACAACCTTTATGTGTTAATAATCAAATATGTTACACTGGTCATGCTGTAATGGTAGTATTTTTCATTACAGAGCTTAAAAAGCCCCCAGGAGAGCCTGACGGATATGAGTCCTGTGGAGAACTTCAGAGTTCCCAGTAAGGTCTGTAGTAGTGTTTGCACATTTCTTTGTTTTTAATGTTCCAGCCTTGTATTATTCACACTAACAACCTTCAAACAGCATTTTACTAAATGTATTCATGTTGGTGTGATACACCTGTTATAAGTAATGCCTATATCAAATCCCACTTCCAATTGTTGGGGTGAAATTTATTGTCCAGTCATAAATTTGTTTATTAGCTTCTGCTTACACCATACACCATTGCTGGGCAATTGTTTTGTCCTCGTTGAGTGTTAAATGTGTAACAATGCATTGTGATGGAAAAATATCACAATGTGCATCATGGTGATATTTGATTCATATGCGATTGTGATATGCGTTGCAATTGATGCAAATCCAAATATTTATAATCATGTTGCTGAAGTACATGTACCCATTAGCCATACCATTAAAGCCTCCTGCCTTATTTTAAGTATGATCCCTAATGCCACCAAGGCTCTTACCCGGTGACACGTACTCCACAAGAACTCTGAGGTTGTCCTGTGCTATCTGGCACAAAGATGTTAGCAGCAGTATTTTTATGTTCTGAAAGTTGTGAGCTGGGGTTGCCATGGATTGGACTTATTTCTTCATCACATCCCACAGATCATTGTTCCCATGGTTTGCGATCTGTAAAATCTGCATGAAAAAGTCAGCATCTTTAACTTTTTGTCAACTTTATGTCACCTCAACCAAGCCAGAACATCTTTTGCAACATGACAGTGACATCAAATTAGAAACATTATTATGCCAAAAGTGAAATATGCTTGGTCTGCAACAATAGGTAGGGAGTACATGTTACAGTAAAATCCCCATGAATGGGAGGACCCAAGGATTCCCAGCAGAACACTGTCTAGGTCATCACATTGTCCATGTTATTCACTTCAGCTGTTGGTAGTTTTAATGTTATGACTGAATTTTGTACAACACCCATGAGCAGCTGCACAAGGTTTGCATGTTTGTTTTCCTTTCTTGATTATATTGGTTGTTGCTATGGGTTTACTAGTCGTGCCTATGATATCTTAGCAGTATGGATGGAGGACAGTGGAGTGTCCGTTTTGTGCTTTGCTTCTTGTTCATTGCACTGATTTCCTTCCCAGAGAAAACTATTTGGAGATAAAGTGATACTGAACCAGGGTAACCAAACCGTTGTCAACTGTCAAAAACTTTGACTAATACTTTTGCCACTAGTATGCACCCTAATTGCCACTGCTTAATTCAATCTAAAATTAAAAGGTTTAACAAAAAGACTTTAATATGACATTGTCTGCTTATTGTAATGCACCATTATTATTTGCTTAATTTATTATACTGGATAAAAATGAAGCTTTGTCTGTGCAACAATTTGTAAAGACCTGTTCATGTTTTTTGTGTGTCAGGTGTTGGTTATTCAATATCTTAGTAAATTATTAATATATAATAACTTATTTAGCCCAAGGGTGCCTTAACATTTTTGCATGACTGTGTTACTCAGGTGTGCTGTACGCTGTCTTGTAATTGATACTTATGTTGTTGTACAGATCAGATCTTATAAAGCCGGTTGCCCTTTTGGCCAAGTGTCTGTTATTATTTGTTGTTTATCTTTTCATGCTCCTTTTTAATCTAACTTCACTATCACCCACCCTACCTTCTTAAGGAATTTAGTTTAAATCGTATTGAAACAGACCCATTTCCAATTACTTTGTCTACATGATTATGAGCATAATTTCTGAAGAGATAAGAGATAAGATAAGAAAGGTAAATATCTAGATGCATTGCACCTAGTTATATTGCTTTGCACATTTCGATGGCTTGTTTTAAATAACTGGTTTACTGGATGCAAGTGTTCAGCTATTGGTTTGGATTGAGATGTTGGCAGGATGATTGGGGAGTAATAACCAGTATGGTTTTAATGAATAGAATAAAAGTCAAGTCAAATGTATTTATATAGCTGTTTTTACAATGGTGCATTGTCTTAAGTTTTTTAAATATCTAGGCCCAAAGCCAGGGGTAAAATTAGCTTTAAATTCTTTTTGTACTTGTACCACAACCCTTTTCCCTATTGTCCACCAGCCCTCTGCTTCATACCTTAACAAAATGTACAGTTTCTTAATAAACTACCTTTTTTCCCACCCACTTTTTTTCTACCAAGCTCCTGAACCTGAACTGTCCTGGCTCTCATTCAGATTTAAAGGTGTTTGACTTTTCATTAGTTAGATATGAAAAATGTGTTGAACGTAATGTATTTCTATTTGAATGTTTGTCTATTTTCCCTTGGGATTAGTAAAGTTCTATCCATCCATTACACACAATAAATATTTCTACAGTATTCATTTAACATTAATAAATTTATTTTCACTCATTTATATTCGGGAATCTTTTTGATAACTCCGTATTTAACATTCAATGCCTGTTATTCCCCAAGTAGTGCTGCATGTAGGGAATGGCCATCATTTGAGACATGACTAAAAGTCTCTCTTCAAATGCCAGTGAACTGAATCTTTTCTGTTTTTCAACCATTCTGTTTTGTTGTGCTTTTTTTTGCTTGTTGTTGAAGTAATGTTTTCTTTTATAATTGTTTACGCTTTAAAAAAAAAGTTTTTCTTTCCAGCATTGCATACTGCCAATTAATCTTTTACTGGTAAGCAGTACCTGACTGTTCTGGCCTACATTCACCTCTGCCCTAAACCCAAATTGAGCCAGCATAGGGTTACAGTGGCATGCAAAAACTCCCTT
Organism: Parotocinclus cesarpintoi; assembly: GCA_034780495.1. Lineage (NCBI taxonomy): Eukaryota > Metazoa > Chordata > Actinopteri > Siluriformes > Loricariidae > Parotocinclus > Parotocinclus cesarpintoi. The sequence goes on from JAUZSV010204199.1 coordinate 6,460, forward strand.
ATTGAATTTCTCTTTCCTAATGGAACTAATGGAGAATCCTTGGGAGGACCTAGATTCAAAAAGGACCTTCTTGGGCCTACATAATAGGTTAGCACATTACCAGAAGCACCATCATCTTCTTCTTATGCATTTGGACCATCACACAAATGTGTATTGTGTTCAGTATTTCCCATATTTGTTGGCAGGAATAGATGTGATTAGAAGCAAACCATGCGTGCTGTTATTAACGTTATTATTAAGTCCAAAAGCCAGAGTCCGTCAAGTTATAGGGTTTGCCCTTGGCAAATTGATTGCTTTTAGAGAAATATATGCTGCCTTCAAGATGACATTTTTCAGGGATGCCCATGCATTTTTAACAACATAATGCAAAACCACATGCTGTACGTGTAGCACCAAAGGTGTGTTACAATGGTGTAGCTGTAAAAGAAGCAGGTATGAGAATTTTGAAATGAAAAACCAACAACAACACGCTTTACTGTTGCAGAACCTTTTTTTAAGTAAGAATGGGAGAAAATAACACCTGAATCATTGATGCCAACATGTTTTATATGTGTTGTGAGAAGGATTGACAACATTACAAAGTGGTAAAATGCTATCTTTTTTTGGGATTGTGTTAAAGGCCTGAAATGATGGAATGGATGTTTATTAACAAATGAAATGAAGTTGACCAGACAAAACATGTTTACATGGCCGAGTGTGTTGAGTTGCTGCTGTGTTATTGGCAATTTAAATTTGTGTTAATGCTCGGTTAATATCAGCTAATAAAGTGAGTGTATGAACAGGTTAAAAAGGCAGGAGGCTCATGAATAGTGAGACTTTCTTTGGAATATGTGACCTATTTGGAGATTGTCAGTGGCACCAAGCCCCTTGCTTGAAAAGCGGGTCAGATGAATACACTCTGAATTGACGCCCTTGAGGTAGGAATTGAGTTAAACCCTGCTGTCATTAAGCCACTGAGGGCATATGCAGGGCTGTCTGATAAGTTAATTAACACATTTTGTCTACCTGCTATGAATTGAAATGCTATTATTTTGTATGTCACTTTCTCATGTACCAGTTTGAACAGTACTGAAACGACTGGCATGCTGGGTCAACCTGACATATTCAAGGAAGTTGAACAAGGCTTGTTATAGTGCCAATATGTGTAATTGATTTCAGGTCATGATGTTTTTTGGGTAATACTCCTTTTTGTGAGATTGTGTTATTTTGGTCTTGACACTTTTTTAGAAACCTGAATGCATTCACTGTGTCAGTGTAGGATCTTTCTAATATGTGCTTTCTGGTGAGATTGATTACTGGGACTTAGAAGTCCAGAAATGCTTACTGGTGATTACCTATTGTTAATGCTTTCTCTGTGAGAAGGATTTCATTCTTCAGTGCCCTGTTGTTGCTGGCTGTGTGTAATTTAATGTACAGTGGAACCTACCACCATTTCCAAGCACACTGACCTACCCAACGACTATAACATTCTATTTTTTATTTTCTAATTTTATATTCTAAAATTCTACAGTTAGAAAAAAGTGGTGGCCTGGTTTTTATGTGACTTACATGAACTAATTGTTGCTCTCGCATTTCCATGTTGGTAGTTTTTTTTTTCCTTTCAATGTGTCCAGTAGGAGATGAGAATTGGTAATTACTACATTGCGAGGATGCTGGGGGTAAGAGAAATTGTATGCATACAGTATATACACTGATCAAGCACTTCCCATATAGAAGCACAATTGTAGTTTTACAATTACAGACTGTAGTCCATCTGTTTCTCTGCACACTGTCCCATTTTCTCTGCTCTCTATTGGTCAGGGCCAGTGTTGTTCTATTATGAGTGGATGAGACCGAGCAGTGCAGCTGTAGTTTTTAAACACCATGTTCACTCACTGTGCATTCTATTAGACATGTCTTCCGTATTGCCACACCTTGTGGCTGTAGAGTCAGAGACAGTAGCTCATCTGTTGTTGCACAATTTGGATTAATCGTCCTCTAATCCCTTTTCATTGCTCACTGGATGCTGGCTACATCATGTTGGTGACCTACTAAATTTTTAATAGGTTAAATATTTATATTAATTCTGAGTTATTTTAAAACTCCACCAGCACTGCAGTGTCTGATCCACTCATACCAGAACAACACTGGCCTGGACCATTAGAGAGCAGAGTAATCTATATGTAACAAATTATGTATAGAAACAGGGGGACTATAGTTTGTAATTGTAGAACTATAAAGTGCTTATATATTGTGTAAAAACAAGTAAGTAGTCATAATGTTATTTTCGATTGGTGTAATGCTGTTACAGATTATTATTTTTTTTAATTGAGAGTGAACAAGACTGAATGAAACACCAGAATTCATTGATTAATCCAGTGCTTTTGTCAACATGGTGTGTTAGTCAAATTCCGCACAGGCAACTGTTTTATAGACGGGCCAGTAGATGGCAGTGTAAGAACAGGGCCTTGTAAATAGTGTTCATAGCCTTTAAGGTGAGACGATAACTGTAAAGGTGCATCTTTAAAGATTTTTTAAAAACAATTCATTAGCACTAACTTACTTTTTATTGAGTTCTCCCTTGCTTAAATCATGATGTGAATTGGTGTTGTAAAGTTTAATGGTCGTTGCTGTTGTAAATAAGAAGGCTTTGCACTTTAATCATGGCACAGCAGTCAGAGTTTCAAAAAGCAAGCATAGTGCAGTAAAGGTCACTTTATTTTTGTCTCAGGAGGGTTAAAGTAGTCACGAATAGCTTGGATGCAAGAGGATTCTTGATGGAACATCCCAGATGCGTCCAAGCGTAGAAGAGTAGTTGACAATCCTGGACATGTTTAACAAAGGCTTCTTTTTTTACACAGTAAAGTTTTAAGTGGCATTTGTGAATATAAAGGTTTTCCATAGTAATTTCTTGCCCATTAAGTTAAATTATCTACTGATGAATGACAGTTCTTGATGCAGTGCCATCTGAGATACCAGCTGTTCAAGCTTACGTTTGAACCTTTTCCCTTTTAAGCTCTGAAATTCCTGGGAATTTTTACTTTAATTATTTAATTTTAGTATGCAATATATAGAAATAAATATTCACATTTATCCTAATATTTGAGAAACATTGTTTTTCAACATTTTTATAATGTTCTCAAATAATATTTTCTCCTTAAAATCTGCTTCCTTTCATGGATACTGCTTTTGTACCAGATCATGATTACAAACTTTGTAATCTTTGGACACCACTTGTTTGAAATCACATCATTTAGTTTTTTTTTTTTAATACCTCATTACTGTCCCTAAATTGCCCAGTCTTGCAGTTTGTCAAAATGATACATGAAAAAATATGTTCGTACGTAAATATTATATTCGTATTGTTCACAGATGTATAAACACCAAAGGAAAGGCAGAGTAAATGTGGCAAAATGCATATATTTTAACATTAGATTTACCCTTGTGAGCATGCATTGTGTAATTATAGTGCTCACAATAATTAAAAAAGATATTTTTTTTATTATTTAAATATCCCCAAATTTTTATCAGCAGTGTAGTTATTTAGTCCTCTTTACATTGGAAATGGAGGATGGAAGAAGCTCATTCTGAAAGCAGTGACACTGCATAGGGAGGCACTTCTGATTACTGGTTTGTTACTTACATTTATTCCTTTTTTTCCAAAACAAACTCTGTGTTAAAAAGCTTACAGAAAGTCTGAGGAGAAACATGTTTTGAAATCCTATATAAAATCAATTTGTTTGAAGACTTGCACATCGCTGGCATCTTTTTCCACTTGGTGATGAGTCATTCTCCCACACTCCCCCATCTCCCACATACAAATGCACTCCTACACTTACCTGTGGGATTATGCGTTGCAAATTTGAAGCCCATTTCTGAAAATTTGTCAAACAAAATGAGTCAGAGTTTGTCAGCTAGTCTTTTACTGAAAAACTGAAACTGAAAAGCCTAATATAACAACTAATGGAATTGCTGGAAAATGTAAGTTTGTTTTTATAAGTTATAAAACGTAAATCTTTATAGACAAAACCACCTATTGACACCTGGCCAGTTGACACCTAAAACGTTAATGAACAAAATGTAACTGAAGCACCTCATGATTTAAACGATTTTAATGTTGCAGACAAATTTAAAATGCCAGAATAAAATCTGGAGGGTATCATTAGAGATGTCATGCTCACATCTATAAATAAATAGCCCCCTCACAAACAAAAAAGACCCCTACTCTGAATCATGGTCATCATTTTTAAAAGTGGTAGTACAGAGCCGATTCATATTATTGTAAAGACATGTCATACAATATATCACCATACCATGGCTCATTTGCCACAGTTGTTAATGGCCCTCACTCAAATACAGTTCTATGAATTTAATGGCGATGCCTGCTGCTATTAAACAACTGTCTATTCATATATAACAATCTATATTCATTTAAATTGTCTAAACAAACTGAATTATGGTGCCAAAAGTGACAGTGCAAGATCCCTGTCTGTGTCTTGTCTTGTAAGAGGATGTCAGACTTCAGTCATCTAAATGTCTTTTCAGAATTTTTTCAAAGTCTTTCAGGGTATAGTTAACACACTCACTCACTGAAAATTCATAAAGGAGGCGCTGCTGACACATTCATGCTTCGGTGCTTCTTATGAGTGAGTGTATTTACTTGTAGCAGTGTAGCTATTCGCTCTACTCATAATTTGATTCAAGATACTGCATTTGCTTTAATTTTTTTATGATTATGGTTTTTCAGTTGGTCAAAAGATATTCTTTTTTATTTTGGTAGTGTTAACAATAGATGTTTTCTTGTATATGTTTTAACAATAAAACCTGAATCCCTTTCACTTAAAATAAATTACTAGAAAATGTCTATTGTTTACACTACCAAAATAAAAAAGAAATATCTTTTTACCAATAAAAATTGGTTTAAAATTGTAAACAAAATGCCCTATTTCCATAAATGCAGCACAATATTCCCTATGTGCAATATTCATTTTATTCTGTCACTGCAATAATAATCAAACAGTATTTGTGTGTTTGACTAATTTAAACTGCCTGTGTGACTGACGTAATGTGCTTTTGTGTAGATTTGCAGCAATCATAATTTAATTATATAATATACAATAACAATAAAGGCATTGTCTTAACTTGTTTTACTGTAGCGTCTTTATACATTAAGTAACCAGGGGAAAACATTATTTTTCTTTTTTCTGTAATTTTCTTGTGTAAAAATGTTTAATAAAGTTTTATATAATATAATTTTATATAATAATTTTAATTATCTGCAAATAAGAGTCTGTAGGTTCTCACCAGGATCCAATATCTGCGTAGGGATGTCTGTGAAAGTAATTGAAATGAAATGAAAACATTGAAATTAAATGGGTTGGAATAATTAGAGACGTATAATACAGTTAGACACACAATAGACATTATTATACCCATATTTATATGAACTTAATAATCTGCTCTTAAAGAGATTTATCAAGTTATCTAAATATTCATGTGGTCATGTAGACCGCATACTAAAATTTCTTATATTGATTAAGGTCTAGAAATCAGATTTAAGAAATCTTGATTTTTACATCATTAATCAGATTTCTTCACATTTGTATATCTTTTGTCTCATTTATGTCCAGTCTGTGCATGCATGGAAAAGTAGCCCAGAAGTGGCTAGCAAATCATTCATGATCACCAAATGAAGAGTCTTCTCTTCTTTTGGGCTTGGGACATAACATTTGGGGAGACTCTGTTATGCAGTATATGTTCAGGGATATTAAGAATTTTATTCTGTTATTTGTTTGTTAAAGTCTAGTCTTTGTCACGTTCCTCTGTGAGAGTATTGGCTGGTTGCGAAGTAGAAATCTAATTAATGTCTTGTAATAAAAACTTGTTCTACGAGCACTCATCGGTTAGTGATTTTTTTTGGCGTTATAATGAGCACTCTATAATACCGTTATACAGTAGATATGGAAAGTAGTCAGACCCCTTTACATTTTTCACTCTTTGTTTCATTGCGGTCATTTGGCAAAATCCAAAAAGTTTATTTTATTTCTCATTAATGTACACTCAGAATCCCATCTTGACAGGAAAAAAAACATATTTAGAAATTTTTGTAAATTTAATAAAAAAGAAAAACCGAACCTTCACAATAGAAACCCCTGCTAAAACCAATTTTATAGCTTCTTTTGTATGGGTTAATAAAACGTTATGGTCATAAGTATTCAGACCCTTTGCTGTGACACTCATATTTAACTCACAAGCTGTCCATTTCTTCTTATCCTTCTTGAGAT
>JAUZSV010204291.1:0-12722 GCA_034780495.1 Parotocinclus cesarpintoi
AACAGAGACAGATCCGTAGCTTCAGCTAGCCAATAGGAAATCCAGGCATTGTGGCCCGAGTCAGCGTCCACTGCTGTAACTTTAGTAACCAGGTGTCCTGCTTTAGCAGATCGGGGCATCCGTTGATGAGAGACCGAGCCCATGAGTGCGGAGGGGTAAATGACTGCAGGGGCGTTGTCGTTCTGGTCCACAATGAAAACATGGACTGTGACGTTGCTGCTCAGAGATGGAGAGCCGTTATCTTTGGCCTGAACTTGAATCTGAAACACCTTTATTTTTTCATAGTCAAACGAGTGCATGCTAAAGATGGACCCGTTGTCTGAGTTAATGTAGACATAACTGGCTACAGGCATGTTTTTCGTTTTCAAATCAAGAACAGAATAAGTTATTTTTGCATTTTCTCCCGCGTCCAGATCTGAGGCTGATACAGTCGTTAAGATTGAGCCTGGAACGGAGTTTTCTTGAATATGAACCGTGTATATTGGCACTGAAAAAACAGGAGCGTTGTCATTTGCGTCCAGTATTGCCACCTTCACAGATTTGCTTGTTAATAAGGGCGGAGATCCAGAATCTGAGGCTTCAAGTTTAACATTATATTCAGGAAACTCTTCCCGGTCCAGTTTACCATCAGTAACCAGGGCGTAATGGTTGGCAAATGTTGGTTTTAATTTAAAAGGGAGGCTCGACGACATCGTTAATGTAACGTTCCCGTTATCTCCCGAATCCAAATCCTTGATGTTTATTAGAGCTACCATGGTACCAGCAGGTGCGTCCTCTCTCACAGGTTTAAGTGAGGATGCAATAATAATTTCTGGAGCATTATCATTCACGTCTACGACTGTCAGCTGAACTCTACAATGCCCCTCCATTACAGGGGTTCCTTTGTCTCGGGCTCGTATGTCAAATTCGTACGACTTACTGCTTTCATAATCAAGCTGTTTTAAAACGGACAGCTCACCAGTGTCTGCGTTAAGAGTAAAACAATCTTGAATGCTTTCTGGGGTGTGTGCTCCAAATGAATATTCGATTTGGCTATTAGTTCCCTCATCCAAGTCACTGGCTTTTGTAGTTAGTATTAACGCACCTGGTGCGCAATTCTCAACGACTTTAATGTCATAAAACTCTTGCTCAAATATAGGAGCATTGTCGTTGATATCTTGTACTCTTATTGTAATTTCAGTACTGCCCGATCTAGCCGGACTTCCTCCATCCACTCCGGTTAAAATAAGGTGATGAACTGCCTGTTTTTCTCTGTCTAAAGCTTTCTGTAGCACAAGCTCGGGTACTTTCGTTCCATCCTTGTTGTTCTTTACGCTTAGAACAAAATAGTCGTTTTTATTAATTGAATAAGTTCGTATCGAGTTTGTTCCGACATCACTATCCTGAGCAGGCTCTAAACGAAATTTCGCTCCGATCGCGGTGGACTCCGGTACGTCTAACGTATTTGAGAACGAATGAAAATGCGGAGAGTTGTCATTTATGTCCTGTACGTCGACCTCCACGCGGTAAAACTGAAGCGGATCTTCGATTATTATTTGCAGTGGTAGCATGCAGCTGGTGCTTTGTCCGCATATGCCTTCTCGGTCTATCAAGTCTCGAACAGTCAGCTCGCCATTTTGTAAATCTAAATTGAAATACTGCTTACCGGATTCTGACGCTATTCGCAGTTTACGGTCAGAAATCTCAGCTATTCCAATACCCAGATCTTTGGCTACATTTCCAATAACATAACCCTCCTTTAGCTCCTCCGAAATGCTGTACCGAAGCTGGGCTCCTGTTTTATTCCACAAGACAACAGAGAAAAGCCAAAGCACCTGGCAACACGAAATCTTCCTTCTTATTTGAGTCCTCATTTCCGAACGTGGCAGGCTGTTGCGAGTACCAGTGTCCCGGAGCACATTTTATCTAAATTAAATATCCATTACAAACAAAATGCAGCAACACCAACAACGTTTCCATCAGTGCCTATCGTACGGCATCCACCCCCGTTTGTCTAGGTCTACGTATTGTGCTCAGCAGAGCTGTAGGGGAGGGAGTGGATCTCTTTGTGCGCTTCAGTACTCTATTGGTGGACAGCACTCCAATAGATTAGGGCAAGTCCCAGTGCCTTCTCTTAAAGACACAGTCACGCAATACAGGCGGGAAAAGATGCTCATTATAGGATTTTTTAAATAAAAGGAACAAAGATTTCATGGCTATTGCAGATAGCAATGATGATATAATTTCATTTATAATGTCGAACCTTTAAACAAAAAACATGCTACTAGTGAACACTAAGTAATCACAAATTGGACAAACAGACATATACTTGGACAGGACAGATGGGAGAAATATGTTCAGGTTTTTAACTAATTTTAAATTTTAAAACAGATTTTAAATCCAAGGTAGTTTATTTGCACAGCAATAGTAAAGCAGAATAGATTAAATTTATATTCTACGATAGAACATCTGCAGGGTTTGGATCTAAGAAATTACTTTACACATATGATTTTTACAGCTTTGACCACAAAAAGACTGTGTAAAATATTCTGTTCCATTAGCATACACTGAAAAAATATCAAATAATAAATATCAGGATAATAAGTCTCATAAGAAGTTCAATAAATCAGCCAGAAAATCCAAAATACACACCAGGACATTGTAGAGGAAACAAATCTGCAATGTGGTGAATGTGTTGCTGTTATTACTCTTAAAACAAACCCACCTGCTGACCCTCAAACCTCCACGTGCTGTCAGGTAAAGATGCATCCAGAACACTTAGTGTGTTAAAGTCTGTGGTGCTGCTGGGTTTAACCAGGGTGAAGTCGCTAAATTCGGACACTGGAGACAAATAGGAACCAAAAGACTGGCTCTGAGACATCATGTCTCCTCCCAGCACCTCGACATATTTAATGGGTCCATCAGTGTTGAGCTGGATCTGCAGGTTCCTGTTAGGGTTTTTAGATCCAGAATTGGTCCGTTTGATACAGCAGCCCGAACTACTTCCAGTGCTTCGAGCACATTTCACCAACAAGACAAAAAACGTAACCAAACACAGCAAAGATATGGAAGCAAGAGAAACAATGAGATATAAAGTGATTTTGCCAGTTTTCTTATCAGGTTCTGTGTTTTTCTTACGATAGTCTGAGATTGGTTCATGAAAGCCATCCTCTATCAATATATCCACAGTAACTGTGCTGGACTGTAGAGGTTCTCCATTGTCCTTAATTTGTATTATCAGCCTCTGTGAAGATTCATCATGTTCTGAAACAGAGCGCTTAGTCCTCACCTCTCCTGTATGTAAATTAACAGAGAACAGAGACAGATCCGTAGCTTCAGCTAGCCAATAGGAAATCCAGGCATTGTGGCCCGAGTCAGCGTCCACTGCTGTGACTTTAGTAACCAGGTGTCCTGCTTTAGCAGATCTGGGCATCCTCTGATGAGAGACCGAGCCCATGAGCGCAGAGGGGTAAATGACGGTAGGGGCATTGTCATTCTGGTCCACAATAAAAACATGAACTGTGACATTGCTGCTTAGGGACGGAGAGCCGTGATCTTTGGCTCGGATGATAATGCTTAGTAGTTTTATTTTTTCGTAATCAAACGAGTTCATGCTGTAAATAGTGCCATTTTCAGAATTTATGTAAAAGTAGGACGACACAGGCACGTGATTCAGATTTGACTCCACTAATGAGAAGGTAACAACGGCGTTTTTATCGACATCAGCATCGTGCGCAACAACCGAAAATAGCGAGACACCTGCCACGTTATTCTCCTTTACATACACGTTATAAGCAGACTCCGTGAAAACAGGAGCATTGTCATTTACATCCATAATTTTTACACCAATTGTCTTTGTATTTCTTAATGGCGGAACGCCAGAATCTGTAGCAACAATTTCAATATTGTATTCTGAATTTTTTTCGCGGTCCAAGACAGAATCTGTCACCAAGGAATAATGGTTATCAAAAGAGGGTTTCAGTTTAAACGGGTACCGCGAGGAAATATTTAGATTCACTTTGCCATTGTTACCAGAGTCCAAATATATGACGTTAATCAAAGCTACAACGGTACCTACTGAAGCATTTTCTGGCACTGGATTGGGTAAAGATGTGAGGATTATTTCGGGAAGATTGTCATTCTCATCAATTATCGAAACCTGAACGGATGAATGGCCCTCCAGTGTTGGATCTCCTTTGTCTTTTGCGCAGACGTCAAATCTGTACGAGCTGATTGTCTCATGGTCTAATTTTCCAATTATTGTTATTTCACCCGTATCAGGATTTATCTTAAAAACGTTGTTCACTTCCTCGGGCGTGTGTGCACCGAAGTTATACAATATTTCCCCGTTAATTCCCTCGTCTAAGTCTGTTGCTTTAATTGTTACCACATTTGAACCAATTGCAGCGCTTTCCTGCACAGAAGCTTTGTAAACTGGAAATTCAAATCGTGGTTCATTATCATTGTTGTCTTTGACGAGCACGTTTATTAACGTGGTTCCAGATCTAACCGGATCTCCTCCATCTAGAGCTTTTAATATGAGCCTGTGAACAGACTGCTTCTCTCGATCTAGTTGTTTGTCGAGTATAAGCTCCGGTACCTTTCTCCCATTCTCGATTGTTTTAACGTTTAAACGGAAATGTTCGTTATGGTTTAAAGAATATGACTTTAAGCCGTTGTTGCCTACATCTGCGTCCTCGGCAATTTCAAGGGGAAACCGCGCCCCTAGTGTTGCTGATTCGGCTATTCTTAACGTCACGTCTTTGTTTTTAAAATTCGGGGCATTATCGTTAATGTCCTGTATTTCTATCTCAACACGATGTAGCTGTAAGGGCTCCTCTATGACAATCTCCAACGGCAAGACACAATTCACACTCTGTCCACACAGCGCCTCTCTGTCTAATCTACCTCTCACAATTAACTCGCCTTTACCCGAATCCACACTAAAATACTGTCTCCCAGACTCAGAAGCGATTCGTAACTTACGATGGGCGATATCTGAGAAGTCAAACCCGAGGTCCTTGGCAAGATTTCCTACAACAGATTCTTCTTTTACTTCCTCCCGTATAGTATATCGAATTTGAGCTCCTGTTATATTCCACAGAAATAAACTGAGCAGCCATAACACTGCCCGTCTCCAACCTGGATCTTCTTTGTCTCCCATTTCCCCTGCGCCGTTGGCCTTTCCATCAATTAATGTTTTTGATATAACTACAAAAATACAAGGTTTCAATCTTCATAGTTCGAAAATGAGTAAAATTCCTTTGATATGTCCCTTTTACAGCCAGTATTCCATCCATTGGTTTCAGCACATACCCTTTCTCGACAGCCTTCTCACAACACTGCTGCTGTACAGCAGGAGGAGGAGGGAGTCGATCCCTTTGTGCTGTCTTGCTTGCCATTGGCTCAGAATTTAGCCCAGTTTATCCAATGGGGTGGGATGCCAGTGTTAAAGGCACAGTACCTGCTATCACAGCTCTAATTCCATTTATACTACAGGATTTATATGAATGGCTTCTGGCTTATTAAATATTTATGTGCAGGGTTACTTAGGCATAGAAGCCATTGTTGCACAAGCCATGATATTTATAAAGATACCATTCAAACACACTTATTTTACAACTCTTATTTTACAAATACTGTTATGCAATATTACTATAGTTTTCAGATGTGGCTACCAATGACATTGTGGAGTAATCATGGCAAGCCTTTATTAAAGTTAAAAACTGCATCTAAAAAAACAACACATATAAGATGCATCATCATGTCTCACCTGCTGGCCTTCAAACCTCCACGTGCTATCAGGTAAAGATGCATCCAGCACGCTCAGTGTGTTAAAGTCTGTGGTGCTGCTGGGCTTAACCAGGGTGAAATCACTGAATTCAGACACTGGAGACAGATAGGAACCGAATGACTGACTCTGAGACATCATGTCTCCTCCCAGCACCTCCACATACTTAATGGGCCCATCTGTGTTGAGCTGGATATGCAGGTTCCTGTTGGGGTTTTTAGTTCCAAAACTGGTCTGTTTGACACAGCAGCTCGAGCTTCCTCTACTGCTTGCACATTTCACCAACAAGACAAAAAAAGTAACCAAACATAAGAACGACACAGAAGCAAGAGAAACGATGAGATATAAGGTGATTTTTCCAGTTTTCTTATTAGGTTCTGTGTTTTTCTTATGATAATCTGAGATTGGTTCATGAAAGCCGTCTTCTATTAGTATATCCACAGTGACTGTGCTGGACTGGACGAGTACTCCATTGTCTTTGATCTCTATGAGTAATCTTTGAGAGGATTCATCCTGCTCAGAAACAGAGCGCTTAGTCCTCACCTCTCCTGTATGTAAATTTACAGAAAACAAAGATAGATCTGTAGCTTCAGCTAGCCAATAAGAAATCCAAGCGTTATGGCCTGAGTCAGCGTCCACTGCTGTGACTTTAGTTACCAGGTGTCCTGCTTTAGTGGATCGAGACATCCTCTGATGAGAGTCCGATCCCATGAGTGCAAAGGGGTAAATGACTGTAGGGGCGTTGTCGTTCTGGTCCACAATAAAAACATGGACTGTAACATTGCTGCTGAGGGATGGAGAGCCGTGATCTTTGGCCTGAACTTGGATCTGAAACACTTTTATCTTTTCATAGTCAAATGGATGAATGCTAAAGATGGATCCGTTATCGGAATTAATGTATATAAACGATGATATTGGTGTGTCAGTTATTTTGGATTCTAAAACAGAATAAGAAATTTTGGCATTTTCTCCTTGATCTGGATCAAAAGCTGATACTGAACATAATATTGATCCGGCAGCGCTGTTTTCATTAATTTGAACAGAATACGAGTGCAGCGTAAAAACAGGTGGGCTGTCATTGATATCTGATACCTGGACGATTAGTTCCTGCACAGATGTAAGTTGTGGTAATCCTGAATCAGCAGCAACGATCACTATGCGGTACACAGAGCGCGTTTCCCTGTCCAGAGTTTTATCCGTGATTAATGCGTAATGATTGGAAATGGACGGCTTTAACGCAAACGGTACGCCTGGCAATACGTTTAAAGTCACCAGGCCGTTCTTGCCTTCATCTAAGTCTTTGACACTTATCAAAGCTACCACGGTTCCAATAGGAGCGTCTTCCCGGACAGGACTAGGTGGGGATTTGAGTATTATTTCTGGCGCATTATCATTAATATCGACAACGTCCAAATGGACGCTACAAACACCTTCCATAGAGGGGGAGCCTTTGTCTCTTGCGACAACATCGAAATCAAACGAGCTGCTCGACTCGTAATCGATCTTATTTTTTACTATTATATCACCAGTAAGTGGGTCAACGGCAAACAAATTGTTTAACACAGCCGATGTGTGGGGTCCAAACGAATAGACGATTTCTTTGTTTGCGCCTTCGTCCAGATCTACAGCTTTCACGGTCAACAATATCACACCAGGTGGTGTGTTTTCTTCAACTTGCGCTTCGTACTGGGCCTTATCAAAAACAGGAGAGTTATCATTTATGTCATGAACACGAACCGTGATTTTTGCTGTTCCAGATCTTGCAGACTTTCCGCCATCTAAGGCAGTTAGGGTTAAAAGGACTACGAACTGTTTTTCTCGGTCCAATGCTTTTTGTAACACAAGCTCTGGTACCTGGGATCCGTCTTTGGCTAGTTTCATATTCAGTGTAAAATGGTCATTTTTACTTAAAGTGTACGTGCGCAACGAATTTGATCCAATATCAGAATCATGAGCTGATTCTAAACGAAACCTCGCACCAGGCGCGACTGATTCGGCTATGTTTAAAGTGTTTTCTTTGTTTTGGAAAACAGGAGAATTGTCATTTATGTCCTGGATTTCAATTTCAACACGATACAGTTGTAACGGATTTTCTACAATCGCTTCAAGAGGAAGAATGCAAGTGGCGCTTTGCCCGCATAAATTCTCCCTGTCAATTCTCTCCTTCACGACCAGTTCCCCCTTAGATGGATCCACACCGAAAAACGGCTTACCAGACTCAGCAGCAATACGCAAATTCCTTTCAAATACCTCAGATAATTTCAAATCCAGGTCTTTAGCGATATTTCCAATCACCGTGCCCTCGTTTAGCTCCTCTGGTATCGTATAGCGAACCTGCCCCTCGATTATATTCCACAAGGCAAACGCATAGAACAGCACGAAAACCCATCTTCTCTGCATATTTCTCACCAGGGACTCCATTTCCACAAGTATAGTTGTAATGTCTTAAAGAGTAGCCTGAAACGCATTGCAAAACAGATTTATTTTCTATTGAACGAAGCAAAGACCGAAATCCACGCACAGTGCACTCGGATGGAGCACTTCTACTCAGAGAAATGGCACAATAGAAAGGGGAGGGAGTGGATCCTTTTGTATGGTTCAGCTTATTGGTCCGGGCTGCACCAATGGTCTGTTTAAAGGGACAGTAAGCAAAAGGCTTCTTACTCTTTTATTACACCAGCAGGAGGCAGTGCAAGTCATAGAATACAGTACTCAGAACGCAGCAAATAACCACGGATTTCTAAATATATATTCAGCTTCCAAATAATAAAAAGACAATAAATAAGGAACGGACACTCGCTAAAAACTAAAATAATGTAATTAAAATATATTAGGGGAAACACTGCTTGCATAAAGGTTTTCAGAAACACTGTTTTGCTTGGCATGAAATATAAAGAATACACTCTGCTAAGTAAAGCAAAATAAAACAACACGTACATTTTTTAACAAAATTCCTCTTACTTGTCACCAAAGGTCTATCAAAGCGCTAGAAAAACACTGGAAAAAACATCATGTTGCACAGGTGCTTAGAAAAATGTAGGAAGGTCATTATTACAGTATGGACTTTTGGATATTATAATCCCAGTGTGAAACAAATAGTTCTACTCAGAGCATGTAAAAATGCTTGCATCTTCAATTAATTAAATAAATGATTAGAAACTTATGGGACTGTCGTAGCCTAGTGGTTATACTGGACTAATCAGAAGCTTCAGCATTCAAATTACACCTCTGCCAACTGCTTCTGTTGAGTCCCTGAGCAAAACCTTTAACTCACAAGTGCTTGGATTGTAAGACTGTATCTAATGCAAGTTGATCTGCTAAACTGTAAGTTACACGTTACAGTTGACATTACTTATTTAAGAAATGAATTAGAATTATAATTATATGCAATAAAACAAGCAATTTCCAAGCTTTTCTAGACAAGTAAAATATTACATGAGCTCAAGAAAAGACAAACATAACAGAAATCAGCACACGTTATATCAGCTGGACATGTGAAACCCTGCACAGAACTGCTTCATTAAAAGGTCAGTTTCAATTTGCCACTCCATAAAACAGACATCAAAAATCACGCTCTCACCTGCTGACCCTCAAACCGCCACGTGCTGTCGGGTAAGGATGCATCTAGAACACTAAGTGTGTTAAAGTCTGGGGTGCTGCTGGGTTTAACCAGGGTGAAATCACTAAATTCAGACATTGGAGACAGATAGGAACCGAAGGACTGACTCTGAGACATCATGTCTCCTCCCAGCACCTCCACATACTTAATGGGTCCATCAGTGTTGAGCTGGATCTGCAGGTTCCTGTTAGGGTTTTTAGATCCAGAATCGGTCCGTCTGACACAACAGCTCGAATTGCTTCCAGTGCTTCGAGCACATTTCACCAACAAGACAAAAAATGTAACCAAACACAACAATGATATGGAAGCAAGAGAAACAATGAGATATAAGGTGATTTTTCCAGTTTTCTTATCAGGTTCTGTGTTTTTCTTACGATAGTCTGAGATTGGTTCATGAAAGCCATCCTCTATCAGTATATCCACAGTGACTGTGCTGGACTGAACTGGTTCTCCATTGTCCTTAATCTGTATGAGCAATCTCTGAGAGGATTCATCCTCTTCCGAAACAGAGCGCTTAGTCCTCACCTCTCCTGTATGTAAATTAACAGAGAACAGAGACAGATCCGTAGCTTCAGCTAACCAATAGGAAATCCAGGCGTTATGGCCTGAGTCTGAATCCACTGCTGATATTTTTGTAACCAGGTGTCCTGCTTTAGCGTATCGAGGTATCCTCTGATGAGAGACCGAACCCAGGAGCGCAGAGGGGTAAATGATTGCAGGGGCATTGTCATTCTGGTCCACAATAAAAACATGGACCGTGGCGTTGCTGCTAAGGGATGGAGAGCCGTGATCTTTGGCCTGAATTTGGACCTGGAACACCTTTATCTTTTCATAGTCAAACGAGTGCATGCTAAAGATGGACCCGTTATCTGCATTAATGTAAAAATAAGACGACAGAGGCACGTCCTGAGCTTTGTAACCGAATATGGAATATGATATCTTGGCATTTTCCCCGACATCAAGGTCTGAGGCTGAGACCGTGCAAATGATAGAACCCGGGCTGTTATTTTCCTTAATATACGCTATATAGAAGGTGTCAGAAAAGTTTGGAGGGTTGTCGTTAACATCCAAAACCTGAACAGAAACGGTTTTTTTGCTACTCAGCGAAGGAGAACCTGAATCAATAGCCGATATTTCAACGTTATACTGCGGGAATCTTTCCCGGTCTAAAACCCCATTTGTCACTAAAGAATAGTCGTTTGAGAAAGCGGGTTTCAATATAAAAGGAACACCTGGCTGGATCTGTAAAACGACTTTCCCGTTGACCCCAGAGTCAACGTCCCGTGCGCTTATCAAAGCTACAACGGTGCCACTTGGTGCGTCTTCGCGCACCGGGGTCGGTTTGGACGTGAGCACGATTTGCGGAGGGTTATCGTTAACGTCTAAGACGTCGATCTGAACAGTACAATGGCCCTCCATTTCAGGACTTCCACTGTCTTTAGCAATGACTTCCATATTATATGTTGTGGAGGTTTCAAAATCTAGCTGACCTTTTAAAACGATCTCTCCCGTTTTGGGATCAATGTGAAATAACGAAAGCAAGGTGTCGGGGGTGTGTTCGCCTAACGAGTACAGTATTTCACCGTTTGGACCCTCGTCTAAATCAGTTGCCTCGACTTTTAAAAACATCGCCCCCCGAGTTGAATTCTCAGATATACCAACATTGTATAAGGCTTTAGCAAATACTGGATTGTTGTCATTGATATCGAGGACAGTTATGTTAATCTGAGTTGTTCCCGATTTAACTGGATTTCCTCCATCCAGGGCAGTCAATAGCAACTGATGAAGAGCTTTCTTCTCACGGTCGAGTGCTTTCTCTAGCATTAACTCTGGCACCTTGCGACCATCGCCAAGGTCCTTCACTTTGAGAGTAAAACACTCGTCTTTGCTTAAGGTATAAGATTTTAAAGAATTACTACCCACATCCAGGTCTTGCGCGCTCTCCAAAGGGATGCGCATCCCTGGGACGGTGGACTCTGCTATTTTTAACGAGCGGGCGGTCGACTTAAAATGAGGAGAATTGTCATTTATATCCTGTATTTCGACGTCTATTCTGTGGAGCTGGAGAGGGTCGTCGATCACGACTTGAACTGGCAAGAGACACTTTGCGCTCTGTCCGCAGATGCTTTCTCTGTCAATTCTTTCATTGACCACCATCTCACCTTTTCCTAAATTCACGCTAAAATACTGTATATCTGTTTCGGATGCTATTCGCAAGTTGCGTTCAAAAAGCTCCGAAATTTTCAAGCCCAGATCTTTAGCAATATTTCCAACAACCGAGCCCACGTTTAATTCCTCGGGTATTGAATAGCGGGTCTGTCCTTTTGTATTATTCCACAACAGGAGAAAGAGAAACAGCCAGAATAAAAGGCGTCTCCAGCCCACGAACCACGTCCCCGTTGTCATGTTTGATAGTAAATCCACACGATTTACCACTCAAACAAATCCATCCAGTCTAAAATGTGTAGATTTCGTCCAGCGGGTTGATTTAAAGCCATTTTTATTTGTAAGAAGAGCAGAGCATCGCTGGGGATGCTGGTTTTGTGCAGTGTGATTCCTTGTCTGGGGGAGGGAGTGGATCTCTTTGTACAGTCCTGCGTATCATTGGTGCACAGAGAAGGGACGCGTAACACAATGGAGAAAAGGCTGCCTCTTAAAGACACACGTATTCTGAGTCACACTGAAGTGTCGATACAAAATCTGACAGTTTTTGGAAAAAAATTAACCAAACACAGGACATGATGAATGCAATTGTTAAACATTGCTGTTACAGAAATGTTATTATTAATTTTCATGAAGAAATGTACTGTAAAAATGTGATCGTAGAACCACGAAGAGGCAAAATTACTATGAATATTCATAGTAGAACTGAGAAATCATTAATGAACAGTTCACAGTTAACCACATTTACAATTGTACTTTGGAATTTGTAGTTTTACTATGCAATTATACTAAGCAATTTATAGTTTTACTATGGAATTAAACAGTACATTTTTCCCCGGCTTAAACCAACAACTGTAGCTTATCAATAACTGCCTAACAAAACTGAGTTAAAATTAGATTGTTACTTTATATTGAAACTGTCACTTGGGATTTCATTTCATGATCAATTCTATAATTCAACACACATCCACGTTTATCTTAATCTACACAGAATGCCATTTATTAAAATCAGAAGCTATGCAAGCTTATAATGCACAATGTCTGAGACAGAGGTCCTTGGCTTGATTTTCGATCATAGAGCCTTGATTTAATTCCTTTGCTACACTGTAGCATATTTTCATGCTCCAGTTCTATTCTACAACAGACAATCTGCCATCTGTTTCCACCCCT
>JAUZSV010204401.1:0-12721 GCA_034780495.1 Parotocinclus cesarpintoi
TTCACTTACTCACTATTTTTTGCAACTGGATTAGACAGTAATGGCTGTTTGTTGAGTTATTTTGAGGTTACAGCAAAATTACACTGTTATACAAGCTGTAGCCTGACTGCGTTTTCCCCATTTTCTCCTTTTCCTATAACACGTTGTGTCCCCTCAACACTTGTGAAACATGTCCGGTTCTCCAGTTGGTCTGATGAAACAAGTAATTACAGCCTTGCACTATTAAGTTTAATGTGCTGATTAAGTTATTGAGTTGGAATTTTTATCCACACCTTGTGTTCCTCAAATGTATGACTTACATTGTAGTTTTTTAGCCCATAGTGAAGCTCAGCAAACAAAAGGGGCATTTAAGGTCCCCTTCTGTTCCAATCATCCACTATCCAGGCTCAGTATACACTATTAGGTCAAATTTCAAGCCTGTTAAATATGACCCGGTCCCAAAGGCCATAATGAACCTTTATTGTGGCTGGCAACAGTTTATCAACAGTTTGACCAAACTTGGACTCCAATACACTTATCATTGCCATAAACTGAGGCATATTTGGTTCAGAACTTAGGGGTAGTAGGGCTTCATAATGTACTCCTCGGCTGATCCAGAGCTGGTGGAGAAGCCAAAGGAAGTCTGAAATCCTGCAAGGTTTAATTCCAACCTTCATTATTAAAAAAACACCACTGCTTTTTGCTTTTCATGGAGTGAACAGCTCATATTGACTAAACCTTGATCTGATCAATATTATTACGGGAGCTGCTCATGCAGGGCTCTCAAAGCCTGTAGTAAAAAGCTGAAGTTGGGTTGTAGCCATCATTAATGCTGTACTAAATCATTTATTTTTTATTGTAGGATTTAAAAACATTTTTTTTATCAAGATTGTCCATTATTAATCCTGATAATATTCTATGTGAAAACAAAATAAGTACTTGGATGAGTATCTTTTTGCTTTACAAATATTGTAGGATTTTGCACAAAGTTCCAGAATATGTTTGTGTGTATGGTTCAACCCTAAGTGGAAGGTGTAAGAAGATCTAAAGGTTGAAACTGATCTATTGTTATTGGGGATTCAGCTCCTGTATATGTAGAGTATTTAAAATGTAAGCTACTTTGGCAGGTCTGCATGATGATATCTACAAACTAAACTCTACAGCATGTGACATAAACAGCAAAACCATCACAGAACACTCTGACTCACTGCCAGCTTCTCCAGAGCACGTAGTGAAGACTGGACGACTATCTTTGGAGAAAAGGGCACCACTGAAAAGTGTTCTTTTTATAGAATCTAGTGCTGCCGCTTCCTGACTTGGCAATGCAATTTTCAGAGAAATGAGATCATGACATTACTACTCCAGTACCAATACAAACCATACTAAATAAACACTTTATGAAAATGATATATTATAAAAGCCTGGATTTTTCCTTCAGACTGTGCAGTCCCTAACTGATGATGCTCTATTTAGCCTACAGCAGTCGGTCACTAGATTCAGAAGAATCAAAGTTTTCCAAGAATCTTTTGAGAAGGTTGTTTACCCGTCTATTGCTTGGATTTAACCTTTTAAGTTTGTATTTTTTATATTGTTGTATTTTTTGTATTTTTTTTTTTAGCAAATTTAGTGGCATTCAAGCCATTGTGGATTAAAATCTTACACAAGGAGCTAACGTGTTTAGGTAGGCAGAGGTGGGATTTGAACCCTGCACCTGCAAGTGCTCAGCTCAACACCTTAACCATCACTACCAAAGATCCCATGTAGATGTGGGCTATCTCTGAAAGGGTTCACTACTTTTTATTTTCCTGAAGTTGCTCCTAAACTGGATTAACTTATTACTTTTACTATTATTATTATTATTATTATTATTAATAATAAGCAGATATGGAATGTGATCGAATCCATGAAACTATTTAGCATTTCACAGAAAGCATCACCGGAATTAAACGAAGAAAAAAACTGAAAACTCTCACCAAACCCTTCCTCTTTTTATTCAGAACCCACAAAACATACGTCGCTCCCAGCCTGGATGCATAGCAAAACGGTGTGGCACATTTCATTACAGCAGTGAACAGCAATTCAGTCTCCTTTGCTTAGAGTGAACATGGAACCATGTTATTGCTTCAGATATTACTTTCAATTTGGCAAACAGTCAAAAGTGAAGATTGTCTAATATTTGAGGAGAGTAGGAATCACAGTCGTCCTGTAGTTTTATAACTAAGAAGTGTTTGGGTTGGTTTCTGGGGTCTCGTCAGACACTTGAGCTGTTATGGTGTCAAACGAGACTAATTGGTTATTATAAACGTTCACCTTTAATGCACATGGGGCAAATTGTTTGACAGTAGCATTGCTTAAGAGCCATAAACTCAAAGTCTACTCATAAACTACTTAGGCCATTAATCATCCTGACAAACTGATATAATCCTATATATAAATGAACAAAGGTTTACTCTAACATACGTTAGCAATACATTTTGGTGTTGAATTGATATATAGTTTGCAGTACAGGTATGCGCTATTTAACGTCCATTAGATGTTAGAAGGTACAAAAGGAAGACTGTAATTTAGCTACTTTACCAGGCTTGTGCAACTTAGTTGATGTGTTTAGAGACTTTTGTGTGTAAGCTACTCGTATTTGCATGTTTTTACTAAGTGTGAATGTCCTATTGTAAGTAGTACGCTGTCTCTTCTATAACTACACTGCTCACAAAAATTAGGGGATATTTTATTCATTTTTGTGAGCAGTGTATATAAACTGGTTGATATTCCCTCCTTGAGCCTGTGTTTCTTCTGGCTGTTCTTCTGTGTTGCTCATAATACTGTCTATCAGTGCATTTTGGAATTCTGTCAAACAAAAGTATCAGGTCCAGCATACCATTCTTAATTGTTATGGCTTTCTTATACACATGGCCGTAAGAGTATATTACTGTTATTACTGTTATATTATTGTGTGTACTATACTTATTGTGAATGCAGCGACATTAGGGACGCTGTCTAGATGGTGGCGTTGGTATCTCTTATTATTTCTGTTTGGTTTGCAGAAAATATCTTTCACATTACAGTTGCATAAGAAGGCTACATGACTATGGTAATGTCCATTTTGGTCAAATACTGTTTCAGAGAACGTCATGCAGTCATTAAACGGCACATACCTGTACATTAGGACACGACTGCTGAATTCATAGCTTGTTGTCCTTCTGGTATTTCACAATCACAAGACATCCAACATCAACCTAAACTCCCTCTAAGGAGTTTTGACAGTATGAATTTTTATTTAAAAAAAAAATTAATAAACATGAAATAAAATCTATGGTAGATGTTTTTGTAAGAAACCTGTATAGCATATGAAGAGCAGAATGACAGCTTAAGGGTACTATTCATGGCTACATTTACATTACAGTATTTAGCAGCTGGGCAGCAGTGGTTAGTAATGTCACCTCACATCATCAGGGATCCAGGTTCGAGTCTTGATCTGACCCTGCTTGTGTTATGTTTATGTATATTTTATTGTCTGTGAAATGTTTCCTTCCAATGACATGCATTATAACGTGTTAAAGTGTCCCATTGTGAGTGTGTGTCCTTGTGCCCTGTGATAGATTTGCACCCGATGGTCCGACCTCCCCGCTGCCAGTTAGGCCAGCTCTGACCTTAAATTAAGCAGGTATGGACAGCGAATGAGGGAGCATGTGCAGACACACTCACCCAGGGTAACAAGAGTTAGGAGGGAAAAAGTAGATATGTGTGACAAAAAAAATGTCGATGTTTTGTGGTGTTTCCGGCCTGGTATCTCTGTGAATGGATGTGTGTGGGGGGTGAATGAAAGTGTTCTAGAAAAGTGTAAAGTGATCAGTAAATTAGAAACACAGAGGGCGTGGCATATACATGCAGGTTTTAACGATGTTATTAGTTAGAAATTTATGATTTATGTTCAAATTTAGGGTAAATTGTTTTAGATGGACAGTTAAATGTCTGAATTGGTTGAAGAAAGAAGCATTGGTACTCTAAGCTTACGCTGTATCCTGTTTTACCTCTGCTCCTCCTGGTCAGGGTGGTAAAAGCCTCCGCATGCCCACCAGTCAGAGTGCCAAAATAGTGCATAAAATAAGCGTAAACACTAAATAGATTAAATGCTTAAACGTTTAAACGCTCAAGTGGATCTTACTCTGATGCGGATCAGAAAGAAAGAGCTAAAGTAATGCTAAATATTAACCAAAAATATTTGGGTAACAAAAAAAACCTCTAGCTCCGAGCTCTCATTACCTTGTATTCAGATGCTGGGCTGGGGTATTATGGGAAATGTAGTGCCTGTAGTTGCTTGTTTTGTCATGTATACTTACAGAAATTAGGGGACATTTCAAAATGAAATATCCCCTCATTTTTGTGAGCAGTGTATATCTGATCAGGACAAAATTGTCTTTCTACTGCTATTATATTAGAGAGGCACAGCATTTTATAAAATACATCCAATTTTAGGTTTGTCTAAAGTGCCTTATATAGACATCATGGAGCCCAATGAACAAACAGTTATTTTTGTCATATATATTGCTCACAAATAGGGTTTGGTAGGGTGTATGGTCACCCAAGACTGCCAAAACACACTGACATTGGTGGGGCATGGACAGGATCAGATTGTCCAGCAGTTCTTGTGGGATCCCCATATTTGTTTTGAAATATCCCCTAATTTTTAAATAATCTATTTCAAAAACCCAAGCTTTTCTTTTTTTTTTTTTTAGAATTGCATTTAAGAGGATTCTTATGAACTTCTTATTGTTTTTCTTAAGAAAGCTCTTGTGATTCCGGCCCCTGGCCGAATGTTCAAGCTGCTGTGGTTCTATGGAACATCTCAGCACTGACACACAGACACTGTTAGCAACATTAGCACAGTTATTGTGTGTCAAGAGCTTCATGGCTTGGATTTCAAACTAAATTTCCACATTTCAGCTTTGGAAAAAGACAGTCACACAAAGTTTTGTCCTGACGGTTCTATGTAAAGCCAACCAGAGAACCCTCAAGAATTCTCAACCAAAAATAAAAACTAATTGATAACTCTCTGTGTCTTTGTGACAAACATTGTGCTTTTCTAGGCCATGGTTACACAGTAGCTCTGTCATGCTCCAAGTCTCAGATGTGCTAATCCAAACTAAGCAACCACACAAAAATGTGTCAAAGTAAGCCAACAAAATGCCAAAAGCAGACCATGACTGTACCACTGGACTGGACTTATTACTGAAGTAATGGTAATGTTTTATAATCTGGTAATGTGACAAGACAGACCAAGGTTTGGTGGCTGTCAGGAACAACCTTTTCAAATGCATAGTAGCAAAACGTTTGGTGGCCGTTTCGATGACTTGTACTGCACGCTTAGATCTACTGGGAAGAAATCTTAACTCTACAGCATTTCAAAATTGTGTCTCCTTTTCTGCCCCTTTAATGGTTCTGCATTAAAATGCCTCTGCTTAAAGTTTGGTATGGAAGAACTGATCTGCACAGTCCCTGACATAAAACCTATCAAGTTCTACTGAATAGGAACGCTGAGGGCCAGATCTTATTGGTCCCAACATCACTGAGCTACAATGCTACTCCTCTTGGGACTAAACCCAGTAGTCATATGCCAAAGAAAAGTGGAATCCGTTACAACAGCAAATATGTCACTGACTTCATATTAATCCTCCTCTTAAAATACAGGTATGTGCCATTTCACGACCAACTGATTAACGTCTGGTTGCTTTAATGACTGAAGATTTAAGAATTAGAATGCTCTAGTAATAAAAAAAAAATCAATAATAAATAAAAATCACCAATTTAACTCCAGAGGTTAATGTAGTACTGCTTAATTTGTTCGGCCATTATCTGTATTTTCTCTCTAGCCTATAACTACACTGCTCACAAAGCTAAGTGGATATTTCAGCAGGGGATTTCTTTTTGAAAGATCCCCTAATTTTTGTGAGCAATTCACATTCACTCTTTGTATCTTTGTTTCATCTTGCTGATCTTCCATGTTGTTTGTAATATAATCTATCATTGCATTTTTGCCTTCCGTTAGAAGTATCAAGTCTATTATACCATCCTCTTACGTGTTACAGCTTTACACAAAAGAACAGTACATTACTGTATTTTCTATAATTGTTATAATTCCATAATTTACTTAATGGTTTAGCATGTGTAAGGTTTAGATTTTAGGTTCGGATGCAGTATAGATGCTAGCGTTCCACTCTTGTTTTCAGCAGTATTTCTGATACATTGACATCGTAAGACTATGCTACTGGTATAATGTCTGGTCAACAACCAATCCTGTTTCACAGTACACAATGCAGTCGGTAAACAGCGCATACCTGTGTATGGTTACATATCCATATACATGTCTGTAATTCAGGTAATTAAGACAACAGTAACAACAGACACTCTAATACTCCTTTCACATAACCTTACCTATCATTGTGAGACGCTAAAAGCCCTTCATAAATTCCCTTAACCTCCCCCAACTCTGAGTCTGTGAAGATGTTTGGGCAGAACCACAATGACTCCCCCACTGATATCCACTCAGATACCACAGACGTTTTACAGCTAGCAATATGACTAAATTAAATATTTAGAATGCAATTTGTTTTACAAAGCCTGGTTCAGAACAACTACCACTGATTATATTTCTTGTCTGTGGTAGTTAAACACTCTCTCGCAGTGTCTCTGTCTCTCTCTCTCTCTCTCTCTCTCTCTCTCTCTCTCTCTCTCTCTCTCGCTGTGTCTCTGCCTCTCTCTCTTTCTTTCTCTTTCTTTCTCTTGCTCTCGCTCTCTCTCTCGCGCTCTCTCGCTCTCTGGCTCTCTCTCGCTCTCTCTTATTACAAATAAACTAAGGGGGAATTTAACGTTTGCAGAACTATGAACATAATCACACAGCTCTATACAGATAAGGCTTCTAAATAAAAAATAAGGGTAATTAAATTGTATTTGTTTTCATCTCATTCATTTACATACACAAAATAGTTGTTTGGCCAGACGTTAGCCTGAAATGGGGGGAAAATCCATATAAATTCATTGGCATCAGTAAGAAAATGCCTGCTTTCTGATCAAAAGCACCACCAGCTTTCTCCATTTCTAGAGCAGTTTTTAATATTGCTGAACTGTAGGTCAAAACACTATTATCTAATCACTCCAGGAAAGAAGGAGGGGATTTGCAAAAACACTTTTGTAATAAAAAAGTTACATTTTAATCAGAAGCACTTCATCTTTCTGCACTGTCCCAGCTCACTCTACACTGATTCATCTGAACTACAGTATATAGTTGAAAGCTGGTACTAGTTGCAACGTTTGTTGATACGACCACCATAAAGATAGCAAATATGCATGGGATGCAATCTGTATGGGAAGAAGCTACATTGATTTTTTTTATGCTTGTGAGTACAACAGAACCAGCTTGGTGACATTTAAATGTTTCGTTTTACAGATTTTCTATGGTTAATAGGATGCTGTCGGTTCTGACAGTTCAGGTCGTCCCCTGGACCACATACATTCTACATCTGAGGTGTGACATGGGCCAGAGAAAATGTGCTCGTTGTAGGATACCCTGCCATCACCCACTAGTTTCATCAAGGTCACAAATTGGAAGATAATCTGGATCTGACGTGATGGTCTGTGTCTGGAAGGCTGATTACCGAATCCTTCTTGGGCAGTCCCGAGTCCAGACTTGGCCTCATTTGTGGCAGGGAGGCAGGTGGAAATGCCCCTACAGACATCTGGTGCGGAAGCGTCATTCTGGGAGGGATGCTGGCCCTAAAGCCTGTAGGCCCTGGCAGGTTATGAGGGGGTCCAATAGAAGTAGAGGAAACTCTTGTAGACTGTGGTGGGCTTGGAACAGCTGGCTGAACAATATCGTGCGGCAACGATGGCTGTGAGGCTGAAAGAGCCCGTGCGTCCTGGGTCATTGTGTTCCTGGGACCGGGTGCGCGATGTGTGGGACTGGGGGCATGTTGTTGCACTAGGGAGAGCTGGGAACCTGTGGGTGCACCCATGGGACTGGAGCTGTACTGGAACGTTCGACCACTGGTGGCCAGTGGGCTTTGCACCGGTGTGCTGGTGAGAGCAGAAGGAAGAGCGCTGGAAGAGAACTGGGATCCTGGAGGTGTCTGTTGAGCTCCAGGGCTGGAAAGGCTTTGGACCACCTGGAAACGGTGCACCATCCGTGGAGACTGGAGAGCTCCATGACCTGCCAGAGGATTGGCCATCTGTGGACAAAAGCTCATGGCAACAGCCTGCTGCAAGGTGGCAATGGCCGAGCTGGTTGGAAGCTGACTGGAGGAAGGAAACATGGTTCCATGTGTAGAGTGAGTGGCTGACATGGCCCTAGGCCTCTGCATGTCCACCAGCTTAACCATCTCACGGTCATACTTTACAATCTCCTGGATCAGCTCATTCTCACGGTTGTTGAAGACGCCAGAGTTTAGGTCATGCTGGACTTTGTGCATCAGGATGGAGTTCTTCTTGCCTAAACAGAAAAGGAAGCAGTGTTTGTTTGTTGGTGGTTTTAATAGTGGTCTGGATAGTCTGTGATTTATAATAAATAAGAGACAATGGCTTCATATCTCCAACTCCAACTCACTTTGCAGTACAAAACAAAACCATGCTATTTTCAATCTTTAATCTATAACTGGGATTAATAAAGCTTACCTTGGACTGTTTATTTGTTTACACTTTATATATTCCAGCCCATCTATTGCAATGGACAATTTGCAGCTCTCAACTGGAAAACCATTTAAGCAAATATTATGTAAATATAATGTAATATTGTGATGATTCTGACCTTCAGTGCAGTTTATGGACCAAAGTATTGGAACACCTATACTGCTCACAAAAATTAGGGGATACTTCAAAATGAAATATCCCTCTATTTTTTTGAGCAGTGTACATATTATATTATACCTGCAGGCACTTTGGTGACATCTCATTGTAAACCCATGGTAATAAGCAGCTGATCTTCCCTTTGCAACTATAACAACTATAACCCTTTGCAACCACTCTTTCAATAACTTTTTCTAAGATTTTGGACTGTGTTTGTGGGATTTTTTGCTCATTCATTCTGAATAGCATCTGTGAGGTCAGACACTGATGGTGGACAGAGCTCACAATTTCTGTTCTATTTCAACCCAAAGCTGGTCAGTTGGGTTAAGGTCAGGGTTCTGTGTGGGCCAGTCAATTTCTTTCACACCAAACTTACCCAACCAGGCCTTTATGGACATGCTGGAAAAGAAAATGGCCTTCTCCTAACTGTTAACACAAAATCAGAAGCATACAATTGTGATAAATGGGACTGTGGTTGCCTAGCGGTTAAGGTACTGGGAAGGCCCTTAACCCACAATTGCTTTTATTGTAAGATTGTATCAGTTGTAAGTCGCTCTGGATAAGGGCGTGTGCTAAATGCTGTAAATGTACTAACCTAAGAATGTCCAGCTAACAGCAAAACCTGCTGTACATATATACCCAGCCCATTATTGCCCCAGTGTTGCTGCTGTAGTGAACTGTTCCCTTGACCGTCTGTGAGCTTTACAGTTGTGCAAGCCGACATCATAACGCCACCTTTTTTCCAATTTTAGTTGGGTCGTTCCATTACTGTGCTTTCAAGCAGATTACTTTTCTTAGTCAAGCAGTAGGAGGTAGAACCAATTTAATTCACAACGTGGCATATCGCCCTTTCAATTTCCAAACCTGGAACACTTTCTGTACAATAATTACATTCATATTTATCAGGGTTTGAAATGAATCACAGTGAGCAAAGAATCTGTTTTCTAATTTCCAGTTTTTTAATCATTTCGTTTCAGCTCATATCTAGAAGTCCAAAGGTACAGTGTTGGATTTGCAGCAGCGGCCCCACCCAGGGTAGCAGGAGAATCCTGGGGCATTTTTCTATTGTCTGCTGAGACATATCGCTGCTGTCACTAACATGATGAACAGCATGTAGCCCAAGCCTCTGTGGTAGAGTTCCTGAACTCAGGGTTCGATTTTATATTTGGATTTGTCTATGAGCAATATTTGATGCCTGTGTAGTTTTGACAGGTTTGTGTAGTGACCCCAAGTTCAGGGTCTGTAGTTTGTTAAAAACACTTGCGTTGCCTTTGCCCTTTGTGTGTCAGGTTTTGCGCAATGAAATATAACAGACTCGTCGCTGCCAAGAGAAAGCAATCCTCTTACTAAAACGACCTACCTCCCACAGATAAGTGCCCCTCTAACCTGCTCATCCCCCATTCATCTTCAGTCATTGACTCTATTCCCAAATAACCTGCAAAATTGACTTTCCCCAGGGATCTGATTCCCAGCATATCCACATTTCTGAAATACATGCTCTAACATGTAGAAGGGCGTTTCGGAACTTGTGAAAAGCACGTCGGGAAACATTTTTCATGTTATACTGCCTTCTAAATAACCTTCCTTATTTTACATGCATTTTTATTTAAATCAAATATGTCACTTAATCTAAAGTCCCAATGGTGTAGCTGCATTGTTGGGAAACCACTAACAATATAGCCAAGCTTTTATTTAGCACATGGCACAATGAGCCATGGCTGTGTCTAGAATCCAAACACTTTTGCTAGCTGAACTGCTCACGGATGGAATGTAGATGCCATGGCAACAGCGGGGCGGGAAGCAGCCGTGTGGGCGCTCTGTAAACAGCTGAGACGGTCATGTGACATACAGTGACATCAGCAGCACGGCGACCTTGGGTGAGGAGCGCTGGATAGTTGGAGGAGGGCACTCTCTTGGCAGATTGCATGTTTACATAATGTGCCTGCTTAGCTTTATTGTGCAAATCGTATGTACAACAGAACGGCTAATCAATTACCTCTAGGCTGACCTCTAGCTATGCAGTCAACACAGGTTACGTAGAAATATAATTGCATATTTTATGCAAACAGGTAGACAAACCGATTTCTGAATTATTAAAGGTTTATTGCTCGAGTGTAAACATTGGGTTCAGTCCATTTGGGGTTTTTTTTAACTATTTTTATAGTGTATGAAATCCCACTGACAGGTTAACAGCTGAGTCACCAATGCAAATACATATGCTTCTCAGTCTCAGATTCCAGAGTCTAAATAACTTTGACTCAATTTATGACAGGCCATTTTGCGTCCTGATCAAGTTTTAACCACATGTATTTAACCTTTAGTGATCTCCTGTCGCTTGGTCTTAAGAGCTTCACTGCTGAATACAGCAATTTCTGAGGGCTAAATAGCAGAATTGTGGGTCAGTGGACGAAATCAACTTCTGTATTCCTTCACAGAAACTATGTAGAGTAGCAGTGCAACTATTCATACAGCTGCCATGAGTTGAATAATTCTATAGCAAAAAGTCATTTTAACCAAAGTCAAACTTGTCTCTGGCAATAATCTACCATAGGTAACATTTCTGCAGGATTGGCACGGTAATAATCTACCATAGGCGATTGGCATTTAGGGCCAAATGTGACCCACTAGGTGCAGCTCCGGCTGTGCACTTGAAAGATTGCACTGCAGACATATTTATTTCATATATTTAAGTCATTGCCATCATTTCACGGTGGTATGTGGACTGAGAATAAGGTATGGGTGAGCCAAAACTGTGCCATCACCAATTTGCTGTCAGGAATGATGCATAGAGTTACAGCTGATAAAAATGTATGAAGCACAATTTAAAAAAACAAAATTCCAGCAACACAGATGGATCAAAAAACAGGCTGATGATGTAGTCAGTAGTGTGTTTTCTTAAGTTTTTGGTTGGTACATTGTGTCTTGACATTTTTCCACTTATGCAGCTAAAAACCATGTCAATCAGTTGTAACAGGACTATAAATTGTTGGTGTGTCTTGGGTGCATTTAAATGTGCATCTTTCTGCAGATGATCCCTTTCTATCTTCCTGTTACATGAGATGAATAAAATATTGTCAGTGTGGCTAGAATATTTTCCCTTTGCATGTCTTAACATTATACTTCATTCAAAAACAATCTGCCATGCGTGTAAAACACAAAACAAGAAGTGTTAGATTCCTATTATTAGGTACAATAGGTGTCAGCATTGCAGCTTGATGTGTTAATCTAGGTAGCTGCTCTGCTTTACAGGTGTACTGTAACTACCGGTACTCTGCTTATCTTATAGTATTATGCTTATAGTAGCCATCTCTATATAGGATTGAATACGTTCAGACAGCAGCTTTCTGACATATTTCAAACAGCCTGTGATTTAAACAGCACAGCTCTTTTAAGACTAAAGTGGCTTTCTGTCAATATTTACTGCATTATTCTCCCTCAATTTGGCCTGATTGAACTGGGTAGTGGAGAGAAGCAAGTAGATTCTCGGTGGGCTGCAGCTGTTGAACCAAGTGACACTGTTAGCTAATGTAATAATGAGTTGTTAAGACTATAAGGAGGAAAAGATGAGTAAGAGAGGTAGGATAAAAGTACCAAAACTGGGAACTAGGGATGTAAGGAATAAAACAGGATAAAATGTGTGAAGAGAGCGCTCCCACAGATTTTTTGGTCCACCATTTAGACACAGACAGAGTGCACCAACTGCTGGTGTGATCAGGAGAGTCATTTCAAACAATAGTCAGTGATTTGATAGACACTAGCAGCTCAGTGATATGTGCAGGACATTCTGTGTTGCCTCTCACTGAATGCTTTCCAACTGGCTTCTTTTAATGGAGAATTTATATTATCAGCAGGGATCCCATGTATGTGCAACATCAGCGGTCAACACCAGAAGGTCCAGGCTTCAAATCCC